>SKCR01045419.1:0-47146 GCA_019454045.1 Zanthoxylum bungeanum | reverse complement strand
TCCAGTTCAGAGCTTGGGCGGGGGGGTAGCATAGATCCGCACCCTCAGTTCTAGTTGTGGCTTGGGGGACGGCGATACGTAACGCCCCGAGACCACTAGTTTCAGGGCAGGTATGGCATGCTTTGGGGGACGGCGATACGTAACGCCCCAATGTCATGGATTTGCATATCTGGCTCTAGGGCGTATGGGGGGACGGTGATACGTAACGCCCTTATTGCACTCAAGAGAGTCCTGGGTCGAGTTATGGGTCCTCACGGCCCTTTGTATGTTTTTGCATTTGTATCTCATTTTTATAAGTGACGTAATAGTTTAGTTTTATTTTTGAGTCCTGGCAGGAGGCCAATTGATTTACTTTTGTTCATTGAGTTCAGGCCTGAGGCATTGATGTTGAGAGTTGATGATTGTGTTGTATTTGGAAGCTGGCTATAGGCCAGGTTGCATGATGTTCTGCATCATCATATCGAAATTTCGTCAGAATCAGAGGCTTATAGAGATGGTTCTCCTGTCTCCTGCCGGTTAGCATCATGGCCTAGGCGGGATGTTACAAAATATCTCCGTAATTAATCCCATATTAATTTTCTCTCTCTTATAATTAATCACAGATTAATAAAGTGTGAGTCATACGTCATCGGTGAATCTTCGGGAAGCGACCCATGAGATCCCCGGATATGTTGGTAGTAAATTCGGTCATCGGATAGCGTACCTAGTACTACATTTTTACCGATTTACAAGACATGGTTGGCTTCTAGCAAAGTACCGTGCCAACCCGATTCTCCAGAAATATTCTTACTGGAATATGTTATCCATATCAGGCGTAGTATACGTAGTATTGCGTATTACGATCCAGCATCGGATGTCACATGCTAGGCCTGGGGCTGGAATTGTGTCTGCCCCGTACGAAGCACATATCAGATCTCTGGTAACTAGTCTCTATAATCAGATAAACATGACCTAGTCATAATATCCCGATGACTGCAGTACATAAAAGCACCAGTTCCGTATCCTACGTGATCATCATCTCCACTATGACTGGAGTGATACTTCCGTCTTGACATCACACCCAATACACTACGATTCTCAATATACCTAGAAGAGGCGTACACAGAACCAATTAAAGCTCTGGACGACCAAAACCAAAGTATATTGATTGTCGCAAGTATTAGCGGTGCAAGTCTCAGGTTAAGACCAAATACACGTACCCTGATTCGGACTTCCATAGACACATAGTCATACTACTAATGGAATTCTGAGGGGTCTATCCAGAGCGAAGCTGTTTCCGTACCATCGATAAACACAACCTCCTATTACACTTGCATGAGTATCCTATACCCAAATATATGAGAACTATGTCGTTATGCTCCCATAACGCGCACAAGTGTAATACTAGTCTTTTACGCATTATCGATGTCCAATCTCGATAGTACTCTGACTAGGGATATTTAATGATTAAACCTTCGTGGATTGATACTGTCTCATATCATCTCAATCCGGAACTAATCATAAGGACCTTTTATCATTTATACATCTTGGTAATCTTATTACAATGATGATAAAAGAGCAATTTCCTTTGTCACATAGTTAATTTGTACAACAACACCATGATCTGTACAAATAGTGATGCTATGTTTCATAATTATCCAAAAGAAAGCCCATTGGACTTTAATTAAATGACATTGGATGTTAATTGGGCTTTGAGACCCATTTAGATTAGATTTGGAATCTAAGTCGTAAAGGCGCATTAAAAGTGTAATTATTTAATTTGGAATTAAATATAGAATTAGTATTGAATACAAATTAAATTAGATTTAAATTGTAGTTCGATATAATTCAAGAATTAGTACTTTGAGTAATTATTCTTAAACGAGTTGGACTCGCGCAAATCAAATCGTTGTTTGAACATTGGATGATCACTTTTTCAAAGAACAATTAATTGGATTTAATTGATTGAATAACATGCTTTGTGTGAATACATGGATGTGTTGAATGAATAATGCATATCAGATGGATATTAGAAGGGAAAAGGGCAATTTGGAAATTGTTGTAAATTTAGAATTTATTAAATTGGACCTGCGTGTCCAGCCTTATCTCTCGATTCTTCGTAATTCTCTCATCACCTAATTCCCCTCAATGTTAATGAGGTTTCTTTAATTGTATTATGTAATTGGGTAGAAGTAAGAATAGTGCTAGCCGGGGAGTGGAAAGGGAGCGATTTGTTCTAGGAACAATGTGAGATATCCATCCGCATATCATTATTAATTTATTTACCGCGCCTTATTATGCTTTTAGAATGCATGCTTAAGGGTGTATCATGAGACCTAATCAAACATAAATAAATTGGTTGCCAATTTACGCGAAAAACCCTCAACAAATATTAAGTGTTTTCCTTCCATTGAGTGATTCTTACTCAAGATCCAAGATTGGCACTGGTTTGTTGGCCAAAGTCAAGACCTTTGTCCATCGCGGATGTGTTTGAATCATGAAGGCTTTGTTCCATATCGTATGCCTTGTCCAAGTTGTGATTTGTTGGCCAAAGTCAAGATCACTTCTTATCCATCGACATCGATTACGAAGCTTTCAAAGTCAATGGGTTCCGCTTAACTGGAATCATTAAGCTTGTTGTGCCAAAGCCAAGGCTTAGTTGATTCAGAGGAAAATGTTAGGAAAATATATTAGATATATTGGCATATATATTGTATATATGTTTCGGACTTGGAGGTTCACCTACCGGATCTAGGAATTGGATGAGATCCAATTGATCTTAAAGATCTACCTAGTTAAATATCATATAGCTTGTTGGCCAAAGTCAAGGTTGTGTGTTATTTATGGGATCCTAGCCCACTAGGAAACTAGGTTTCCCGAGTACTCAACAGAGGGTTAGAGGCTCGCCGAAAAATAGTGGGAGGCTAGTATTGAATTTGCAATTTCATTCAAATACTTAGCTTTACCCGCTTTCAAATTATTTCATCAATTATATTTATTATTTGGACTAATATATTATTATTTTTCTTGTAACAGTTAGACTGTACCCATACATCGTTAATCGAATAGTTTGACTATTGCGATTAAGATGACAGGAAAGTTAAGCATTAGAGATATATCATGGCGATAATGTCTTCAATGGCATAAACTTTCAAGACTGGGATATGAATCTCAGGAATGTCCTGAGATCCGAGAAGTTACTCTATACTATAGAGAGACCTCTTAGGCCTAAGCCCCGACCTGAGCAGTTGCTTGAGCTAGACCTTTGGAAGACTCATAGCGATGACAACTTGACTGCTCAATCGGTTATGCTTGCTGCTATGACTCCACAATTCCGTCGTCAGAACAAGGGATTGGATCCCTATGAGATGATGGTGAAGTTGCATGATCTTCACCGATCTAATCTTAGATCGTAGAGATATGAGTTGTAAAAGAAGCTCTTCCGCGCTCACATGTTAGAGGGTACGTCTGTTGAGCACCATGTGTCACAGATGATTGCTGACATTGAGCAGCTCGGATTGTCTTCGAGGCTGAGACTTCAATAGATTTGATCTTACCGTCTCTCCCCGACACTTGGAGTGGATTCATCATGAACTACAATATGATGAACCAAGAATAAAATCTTGGAGAGTTGATGTCCACACTGCGTGAAGCAGAAAAGGAGCTTCAAAAGGGCAAGAAGCGCGAGGCGCACTTCGCTTCAACATCTCAGACTCCGAGGGCTTGGTCCAAGGCAACTAGAGGTGTAAAGAAGAAGAAGAAAAAGAAGGGCAATGCTAAATCGTCAAAACCTTCTGGGAAGGGTAAGGATAAATCCCAAGATGTATGTCTGTAGTGCGGCAAGCGAGGTCACTAGAAGCGTGACTGCCGCGAGTACAAGGCACACATGAAGGAAATCAAGGAGGGCAAGTCACTGGCTTCAGGTATGTTTGTTATGGAAATAAACATGTCTACTACTAGTTTAAAAAAATTAGATTTTTTATTCTGGTTGTGGTACCCATATATATACTGATGTGCAGGATCTGTAGATTAGCAGGAGACTAGCCTCAGGAAAGATTGACCTCCGCATTGGAAATGGGAAATGAGTCGTCGTTTTGGCCGTTGGCACTTTTGTTTTGGAACTACCCTTGGGGCATGTACTTAAACTTACATACTGTTATTATGTACCTAGTTTGACTAGGAATATTATTTCTGTATCTATGTTAGTCCAATGTGGGTACACTTTTGTATTTAGAATCACTGGGTGTTTTATGTATAAAAATGAAATGGAAATTTGCACTGCTGATGTAAATAATGGTCTTTATATTTTGAATATGAATCAATCTCAAACATATAATGTAACAAACAAAAGGCTTAAAGTAAGTAACAAAGATGAAACTTATGTGTGACATTGTCGTCTGGGACACATAAACAAGACACATATATTCACACTTTCGAAGAGTGGGTACTTGGACGGATTTGATCCAAATTCATATGACGTCTGTGAATCTTGTTTATTAGGCAAGATGCCTAAATCACCTTTTAGCGGTAAAGGTGCACGTGCCACCGAACTGTTAGCCCTCGTTCATAGTGACGTATGTGGGCCCATGTCTAGTCAGGCTAGAGGTGGATATGAATACTTTGTAACCTTTACGGATGATGCATCACATTATGGTTATGTGTATCTTATGAGACACAAGTCGGAAACCTTTGATAAATTCAAAGAGTTTCGACACGAAGTAGAAAAACAGACCGGTAAAAGTATTAAGACATTACGGTCGGACCATGGTGGCGAATACTTAAGCAATGAGTTTCTTGATTACTTGAAAGAATATGGTATTCTTTCACAGTGGACTCCTCCAGGAACACCGTAATTAAACGGTGTGTCCAAACGGAGAAACCGAACTTTGTTAGACATGTAAGGTCTATGATGAGTCGCACAAAGCTACCTATTTCCTTCTGGGGATATGCATTGAATAATGCAATACTTATTTTGAATAAGATTCTGTCAAAGTCTGTTCAACAGACTTCATATGAGATATGGACAGGAAAGAAATTGGGTTTCTCATTCCTGAAGATTTAGGGTTGCTGGGCATACGTCAAACGTTTGAAAGGTACGAAACTTGAACCCAAATCAGGTAAATGCCTATTTGTAGGATATCCTAGGGAAACCAAAGGATATTACTTCTATCACCCACAAGAGAACAAAGTATTTGTTGCTCTACATGCGGTTTTCCTTGAGAAGGAATTCCTAAATACAGTGGTTAGTGGGAGAAAAGTAGAACTCGATGAAAATCAGAGTGATACTGTTCCTGGCATAGAATCCTTAACGGAACATGAACAGTTCATCAGGGATGAAACTGTACCACAATCTTCGAAAACACAAGAACCGTGTAGGTCGGAGAGAGTCAGGAAACAACCTGAGAGGTATGGGTTTCTCATCTCACCTCATGTAGATATTAATCTTATTGAGGATAACGAGCCGGCTACGTATGAGGAAGCGATACAATATATCGATTCCACTTTATGGCAAGAAGCCATGAAGTCTGAAATGGATTCCATGTAAACCAAACAAGTTTGGACACTGGTTGATGCACCAGAAGGCGTAAAGCCTATTGGTTGCAAATGAGTCTTCAAGAAGAACACTGACATGGATGGGAACGTACAAATGTACAAAGCTAGGCTTGTAGCGAAAGGGTATCGTCAATGACTGTAGGGAACGCCTTCCCACGCGCAGCGGAAGCGGTAAGGCTCACGGACCGAACTTGAAAAAATTTTATGCTCTCCCTTTGCTTTGGGCGAACCACACCAGTGAGTTCACTGATGTTTTGCTTCTATTTTGGACAATATTTGAGCCCCGGAATACCCCCGAAACAGTCCCCGAACAACCCCTTGAACTGCAGTGAATTAGTGGACTATTTTGGACCAGTTACACACGCGAACTGCACCCAATTTGAAGCAGTATTTGCGTGTACTGCTGTGTAATTTTAGATCTGATTTTTCAATAAAATCAATCGTAAAAAAGCCCTAAAATTCCCTAAAAGTGTTTCCCAAAAACCCGAATTAAAACCAAATAAAACTGAGCCCTAGGGAACCCTTATTTGCGCGCACAGCAGTGGGGTATTATTGCCCACTGCCGTGAATGATAGAAGGAAGGGAGAAGGGTTTTTCAACTTCACAAGGTCTTCCGAACTATGTCTCGTAACCTACGGAGGGTAGTGTGGGCTACACTCACATATTAATCTCTAAACGATTTAGAGATTAAGATCACACACCGAAATAATTTCAGGTTCTTCAATTCTCTTTCTCAACTTTTGAGAGCTTGAAGAAGAGATGGAGGCTAGGGTTTCTAATCCTTTTTTCTGAAAAATTAAATCATAATTTTTCTTTTATACTTTAGGTAATTTGTTTCATTAAACAAATCAACCATTAGTCTCCCATCCCTTATGAAATTTGGCCAGGGTAAGGTTTAATAGTTTGATTTTGCTTCCAAAATAAACAAATCTTATTCCTTACCATTTATGAATTTCGGCCAAGGGTAAGTAATTTGGATTTGATTTTGTTTCTCAAATAAACAAATCTTATTCCTTATCCATGATGGAATTCGGCCATGGTGGGGTTTTTGGGTTTGACTTTGTTTCTCAAACAAACAAATCATATTCCTTATCCAATAAGGAATCCTACCATGGTGATGATTTTTGTTTCCAAAATAATTCTTAGCCTTATTAAATTATATCATATATAATTCAATGTTCTAATTTAATAATTATCATATAATTATTAATACCTTATATTAACTTTTAATATAAAGTCTCAAGTGTGATGTAATAATATTATTAATCATATTAATAATATTTATTCTTTTGTGAGTATATAATTGGACCGTCCAATTATATTAGCTCCGCTAAAGTATATCGAGCTAGTACGGGGACCAAGTGGACCTACGGTTCCGAGCTCCAATAATCTCGAAATACTAATTAAGCTCTTAATTAAATATTCCGAATTATTAACTTCGAATTATTCCACTAAAAATCCGAAGTTGAACTCTCATTGCCGTAGATGAAATATTAAGCCGAACCAAGTCGGTGTCCACCGATATAGTCATTGCATACGAATTGATCCTTCACGAATATCTCGTAATTAGAGCCGGGTCATAATGTCTGTTATACCCCTCTAATTATTTTTACCTTAAGTACCATTGATTCTCTAATGAACGATTTATTCATAACTGTTATGAATATTAATCTTTCTATTTGTAATAGAAAGACTTGAGCGCTCAAATCATTCAAGTACCGAATGAACCCTTAAGAGAGATACTCATCTACTTCTCGTAAGAAGGAGTGAATTCCATGTCTATGTAAAACGTTACCAGCTACATAATAGACTATGCCCCCAAAGTACGTAGTTATTGGTTGAGATTGCTACACCAACCTCACCTTTGTAAATCAAAGGACACAACCCGCCATGCAGGAGTTTGTAGTACACTCAGGATTAAGATCAATCCATATATGACCATCAAGTAGATCGAAATGACTTTCTTTGTTTAACGGATATTAAAAGAATGTCATTTCTATCTGGGTTCAGTCATATATGATCACATTATATAAGGTGCCTCCATCCTCATGTCTCTACATGGACGATCCGGATTAAGATCGCCATCCAAATATAGAATGGACCACAGCTATAGATAAACCACAAACAAAGTACCCGGTTTGTTTGCTCTCTATGGACTATTTAAGAATACTAACTTCAGACTTAAATCCTCTGGTGCATGACACTCATAAACCAAGTCTGAAGGTACATAAGTAATCTACGGTATTTATGAAGATATATAATATGCGATATTAAACAAACAATTTGATAAATGAATAATACATCATTTAATTTCTAAACACATGAAATCGTTTACATCACATGTAGCTCTAGGGCATACATCCCAACAATCTCCCACTTGCACTAGAGCAAATGGGACATGTCACGTAAACCCAAACCATCTAGGTGACCCTCAAACACTTTAGCCGGCAAGTTCGTTGTAAACGGATCAGCAAGGTTCTCTGCGGATGCAATCTTTGTGACGCTAACGTCCATTCTCTGCATTATCTCCCTGATGAGATGATATTTCCTCTCTATATGCTTTCACCTCTTATGGCTTCTTGGTTCTTTGGAGTTTGCCACCGCTCCACTATTATCGTAATAGAGGGTGAGTGGTTTATCTATATCTGGAACAACTTCCAGATCTCCCAAGAATTTACTGGGCCAGACTGCTTCTTTAGCTGCTTCACAAGCCGCTACATATTCAGCCTCCATGGTGGAGTCGGCAATGCAAGATTGCTTTATGCTCCGCCAAACAATAGCCCCACCACCTAGGGTGAACACTGATCCAAATGTTGATTTCCTGGAATCGACATCTGTCTGAAAATCAGAGTTTGTATATCCTCTTAGGATCATATCCTCACCAGAATATACTAGCATATAATCCCTCGTTCTCTTAAGATATTTGAGAATGTGTTTCACAGCCACCCAGTGATCCAATCCCGGGTTTGACTGAAACCTACTGACTACTCCCACTGCAAAACAGATGTCTGGTCTTGTGCATAATATGGCATACATGAGACTACCAACTGTTGAGGCATATGGGATATGTCTCATTTCCTCAATGCCATTAGGTGTCTTAGGAGACTGTTCCTTCGAAAAATGAATTCCATGCCGATAAGGCAGATTGCCTTTCTTGGAATTCTGCATCCCGAATCGCACAAGGATCTTGTCGATGTAGGATGTCTGAGACATAGCTAACAGTCATTTCTTGCGATCTCGAAGTATCTGGATCCCAAGAACATAACTCGCCTCTCCCAAATCTTTCATTTGGAATTGCTCAGCTAGCTAGGTTTTTACGTCTGATAATATCCTTACATCATTCCCAATGAGTAAGATGTCATCAACGTATAAGACAAGAAAAACCAACTTCCCGTAAATAACGCGCTTGTATACACAAAGCTCATCAATATTCTGCTCAAAATTATAGGACTTGATCGTTGTATCAAATCTTATATTCCAAGATCGAGATGCCTGCTTGAGTCCATAAATGGACCTTTGCAGTTTGCAAACTTTTTGCTATTGACCTTGGGCAATGAACCCTTCTGGCTGTATCATATAGATACTTTCATCAAGATTGCCATTCAAGAATGCAGTCTTGATGTCCATTTTCCAAATTTCATAGTCATAATATGCGGCTATGGATAGAAGACTACGTATGGATTTTAACATAGCTACTGGCAAGAAAGTTTCCTCATAGTCAACTCCATCTTTCTGGGTATAACCATTGGCCACTAGTCTAGCTTTGAAGGTCTGTACCTTCCCATCTGATCCCATCTTCCTCTTGTAGATCCACTTGCAACCTATGGGTTTCACCCCATCAAGTTGGTCTATAAGTTCCCAGATTGAGTTGGAGTACATGGACTCCATCTCTAGGTTCATGGCGTTGAGCCATTCTTCTTTGTCAGAATCATCCATTGCACTACTGTAGGTTAATGGATCATCTGTGCCATCGCTGTCCAACCCCTAGGTAGCGATCGGGTTGTCGTACAACCCTCCCACTGCGTCTAGGTGGTAGATCATTCTGACTGGGAAGTATCTGACTATCAGATGTCGAAGGTGCTATGTATTTGTCAACTTTTGTTGACGATGGCGCGCTGGTCGAACCAGTAAGTAACTCCTCGAGTAACATTTTACTACGAGTTTGAACTCCCTCATATAGTCCTCTTTTAGAAACGTAGCATTTGTTGATACAAATACTTTGTTATCATCAGGACTATAGAAGAATCCACCCCCAGTTTCTTTCGGGTAGCCTACAAATAGGCACACCTGAGAACGTGGTTCCAGTTTCATAGTCTTATTCTTTAGCACATGTGCTGGACACCCCCATATGCGGAAATGTCGTAAACTAGCTTTACGACCATTCCACAACTCTAAGGGAGCCTTAGGAACAGACTTTGATGGAACTACATTAAGGATATACATTGCGGTTTACAATGCATATCCCCAGAATGAACTAGGTAGTGAGCTATAACTAAACATAGATCTCATCATGTCTAGTAGGGTTCAATTTCTCCTTTCTGCAACACCATTTTGTTGTGGTGTTCCAGGTGCTGTGAGCTGGGATACTATCCCATGCTCAACTAAGAATTCCTCGAAGTCTCTGTCGAGGTATTCCCCTCCATGATCCGATCGTAGAGTTTTAATTGTCTTACCTAATTGGTTCTCAACCTCAGCACGATACTCTTTGAACTTTTCAAAGGTATATGATTAGTGATGCATTAGGTAGAAATACCCATATCTTGAATAATCGTCAATGAATGTGATGAAGTATTCATAACCACCTCGAGCTTTTACAATCATTGGTCCGCAGACGTCCGAGTGTATTAGCTCTAGTGGTTGACTGGCTCTTATACATTTTCCAGTAAAAGGTCTATTGGTCATTTTTTCTTCTAAACAAGATTCACACACTGGTAAAGTCCCGAGCTTTAACTGGTTTAAGGCTCCGTCCTTTATCAATCTATTTATCCGGTCAAGGTTGATGTGACCAAGTCTAAGATGCCATAGATATGTGTCATCGTGAGAAATCTTTTGCCGTTTCGTTTTTGGTTTTTCAACCTTAAACATTTCAGTGTTGAGCAGTGACTTATGCGTTAACGGTCTTAACACATACAAGTTATTTTTTGAGTTTCCTGTGCATATAGTTAATCCATTTATACCAATAATAACCGAATTGCTATTAAAAGAAATTGAATAACCATCATCTATAAGTCTAGAAACAAAAATCAGATTCATGCGGAAGCCAGGAAAGAATAACACATTGTTCAAACTTAAATAACTATTATTAATACAATTTAAACTGGAAACTCCCACTGCTCTTGCTGAAACGGCATCCCCTGTCCCGACCCTCATGGTGTAATCACCTTCAGCAAGGTCCCTCCATGAATCAAGTAGCTGTAAAGAATAACAAACATGGTTAGTGGCCCCGGAATCTATAATCCAAGCGGATTTATCATCCTCCACTAATAGAGATTCAATAACGAGTAAATCATATTTACCTGTTTCATTTTTCTCCTTTAGCTCAGCAAGGTATTTAGGACAATTCCTTTTCCAATGCCCATTCTTGTTGCAATGGAAATATTTTCCTTTGGGCTTGGTATCCTTGGAGCCTTTCTTGTTCTTCTTTTTCATGGGCTTACCCTTAGCCTTTCCAGTGCCTTTTTTCTTCTTCTTTGCAGATTTAGAATATTCGGCAACATTTGCCTCTGCACTGGACTTACAAGGATCCAAAAGCATGGACTCGTAATGGGTGAGCTCATTAAGCATTTGGGTCAAAGTAAAAGACAACTTGTTCATAACATAGTTGCTTTTAAACTGGAGGAAACTCTTCGGAAGAGTTTCCATAATCATGGTCACCTGGCTACGCTCGTCAATACGAGCTCCATGGGTTTCAGCAGTATTGAGATAAGTCATCATCCTTAAGACATGCTCTCGGATTGATGTCTCATCCTTCATCCTAGCAGTCATCGCTGAGACCATGGCCTCATGGCGTTGACGCTCCGAAGGCTGCCCAAACATGCCCTGCAATGACTCCATCATCTGTGATGCTAGAACCATAGGTTCATGCTTTGCAGCAAGAACCTCAGACATCCCTGCTAGCAAGTAGCAGCGGGCTTTCTCATTTGCTGCGACCCATTTCTGGTATGTATCGCGCACAGCTTGGCCAGCATTTCTGGCCGGCTCGGGAGGACGTTCCTCCGTCAGGAAGAACTTAAGGTCTTCACAGACCAGGATAACGTTCATGTTACTTTTCCACTTAACATAGTTTTCTCCGGTCAATTTATCATTTGAGAGTATGGAAATAATTGGAGAAACCATGGCTGAAAATAAAACATGCATTTAACATTCATTCATCGCATATTAAAATCATCAAAGAATTTTGGCATAAAATTAAACATGATGCATGAACCATGAATAATGAATAAGAAACCTAAAAGAATTACTATGCCCCGGAGATCTATCATCCCACAAGTAAGTGTCGTCGTAGGGTAGGTCAAGTACTCGCATGATAGATTGAGACAATCTCAGATGTTTTAATATATGCGGGAATAACTCTTATTCCTATATTAAACAACTACCATTCGATTTGATCAAGGAATTTCATTAACAGTTAATTATTCCTTTATGAGTGTAACCCGTCGTTTCGGGATTTTTTGACTTAACAAGTGAAGTGCCGCCGTAGGGTAGGTCAGTTCACAAGATACATCTAGAATCCCTATCCTTTCGGAACCCAAACTTGATATTGACCCAAAATGGACACCATCCGTAGGGGACGAAATCAAAGTCGTCTCGAGGCGCCTTTTGAATCTCACGTTTTTGGACTAACAACGGAGATCGTGGGATGTACTGTCGTATATCCCTCTCCTGTTGGACAAAATGACCCACAGCGTCACTATTTGCACAGATCATTGTGTTGTTATAGCAAATTAACTATGTGACAAGGAAATTGCACTCTCATCATTTATATATCTATGAAGAGAGGTCCCTATGATTAGTTCCTGGATTGAGAATGATATGAGACAGTATCAGTCCACGAAGGATTAATCATTAAATATCCCTAGCCGGAGTATTATCGAGACTGGACATCGATAATGCGGAATAGGCTAGTTTTGCACTTGTGTGCGTTGTGAGGGCACAACGGCATAGTTCTCATATATATAAGTATTGGATACTTATGCAAGTGCGATAGGAGGTCGTGTTTCACCGATAGTACGGGAAACAGCTTCGCTCTGGATAGACCCCTCAGAATCCCATTGGTATTATGACTATGTGTCTATGGGAGGCCGAAATCAAGGTAGGTGTGTATAGTCTTAACTTGAGACTTACATCGCTAATACTTACGGTAATCGATAGACTTTGGTCTTGGTGGTACAGGGCTTTAACCGGTTCTGCGTACACCACTTCTGGGTTTATCAGAGAGTCGTAGTGTATTGGGTGTGATGTCAAGACGGAAGTATCACTTCAGTCATAGTGGAGATGATGTCACGAAGGATACGGTACTAGTGCTCTTGAGTGATGCGCATCCAATCGGAATATTGTGACCAGGTCATGAATATTCGATTATAGAGACTGTGTTACCAGACATCTGATATGTGTTTCGGACGGGGCAGACACTTATCCAGCCCCAGCCCTAGCACGTGACTATCCGATACTGGGCCGATATGCACAATACAATGGTATACTACGCTTGATACAGATCTTGATATTCTTAAATGGATATGTCCGGAGAATTGGGTAGACTTGGTGCTTTGCTAGGAGTCGACCTTGTCTCGTAAATCGGTAGAACGTAGTACATGGTACGAACGTGATTCGGATACTCCGACGACCGCATTTACTGCCAACTTATCCGGGGATCTCATGGGTCGCTTCCCGATAATGCACCGATGACGCATAACTCGCACTCATTAATAATCTGGGATTATATAGAAGAAAGAGAAAATTAATCTAGGATTAATTACGGAGATATTTTATCTAGGATAAAATATCGTCTAGAGAGAGATAATGATTAATTTGGAATTAATCGATTAAATTAATATATTCGATATATTAAACGAAATTAGATTTCGACGCGGAATTAAAATTAGATTTTAATTCGGGCGAACGAATTAATTTAGAATTAATTCGTTAGCGACGTGAATAGTGAATTCGCTAGGCATAATCATTTAATTACGACGCAACGGAAAGTTCGTTAATTTGGAATTAGCGAACCCGAGCCCGAGTGTGATTGCGAGTGCATTCGTATTTCGAATTTGAGTGCGGCGACGCAAGTCACATCAAGCGTCAAATCAATCGTCACATCAAGCGTCAAATCAAAAGTCACTTTGAGTGATTGATTGATTGATTGATGGATTGATGGATTGACTTGCATCACATCACTTTATTAAAGTGACATGTGAATAGTGATACAAGTGGGTGGAATAGTAACCTTGATGGATGTGTAATTGATTTACATAGATTTTATTGATAAAAAAATGGAAAAGGCTTATTATTTTTTGAAAAAATATAAAGTCATTCTTGTAAATCATTTATACAATTAATCCATTTACACCTTTTAGTTTTTCTTCCTTCTCTCTCACGCCCTTGGGCTTCTCTTCTCTTCACTGCACAGCTCACAGGCGTGAGCTTTGGGGAGGCAATGAGTGGATTTTTCATGGACAAATCCAAGTGCTAGCACACTTGCGACTATTACGAAGGTGTTAGGGAGGTTCACCCATGAGGCGGGACTCATCCGACGGAGTTTGGAGCTTCGAAATGAGACCGGAATTAGCTCAAACCATTGAGCAAATCTGCACAGTGGCGTGAGCAAGGCAGTGGGTTTTGTGGCTTCAATCGTCTTCAAATCGACTCAACCGATCGATGTGAGTATTCCGCTATCTCTGTTGATGTATTCACACATGTATTTCATGTCTTGTTTGATCTTGGGACCTAGATAATAACCAACAATGGCATCAAGAGCTATAGGTTCAAGCATGAAATTGTAGGGCTTAAAATTTGGGTATTTTGTATTTGAGCATGATTTAATAAAATTGGATGATTGAGCATGCTTAGTATATGTAATATTGAAGATTGATTTGATCAATTTCAAGAAAAAGTGTTTAGAACAATTTTCCCCAAATGTGTTATCTTGGCCGAATGTGTGGATGATTTTGGATTCTTGGAATTTTTGTTTTTGATTCATTTGATGAGTTGGAATCATTAAGGATAATGTTAATTTGGAACTAATTGGATTGGATTTTGAATTGAACATAAAATCCCCAAATTGATCACCTTGGCCGAATAGGTATTATGCCCTAATGTCTTGGTAACTTTTGATTTTTGAACATTGGATGTATTGGAAATCATTCGGGATAAGGATTTAATATCGATTGTGAAATTAATTGGATTGAATTCGAATCGGATAAAAATCCCTCCCTTGGCCGAGAGCATTAAGCATGTAATGGGTTGATTTTTTCATTTATGTGTTGGACATATGATAATGATAATGAGCATGATTAATTGGACTAATATGGTGTTTTAGAAATATTGATTTAGTTGATTAATCATGTAATACACTTTAGATTAATTGAATATGAAATTGGATTTTGTATATTTAATTAATTGGGCCTAATTTTGGAAATTGGACTTTAATGTTGTAATTGGGCTTATTGGGCTTGATTTTATCAAGTTGGGTTTAGGCCAAATGGATTGGATCTAATTGGGCCTAAAACCACAATCATAAAGCCCAAATGCGACTTAATGAACCTTTAAAGTTCAATTGGGCCTAATGGGCCAAGATTGATTTATGGGCTTATGGGGTAAATCCCGGATTGGACTTTGGTTATCGGTTTGACCCGAGTTGACCAAAAGTCCACGCCTTAAGAAATCAATTAAAAGCCCATTGGACCTTAATTGAATTGACGTTGGACGTTAATCGGTCTTTGAGACGCGTTACGATTAAATTTGGAATTTAAATCGTAAAAGGTTTATTAAATAAAAGTGTAATATTTAATTTGGAATTGAATAGTGAATTAGTATTAAATACATGTTAAATTAGATTTAATGATGTAGTTTAATTTAATTCATGAATTCGTACTTTAAGTACTTATTCGCAAAAACGAGTTTGACTCGAACAAAATCAAATCGTTGTTTGAACATTGGATGATCACTTAATTATCAGATTAATTAATTTGATTAGATTGATTGATATCATGCTTATGTGTGTGAATACGTGGTTGTGTTGTATGAATAATGTATATCGGATGGATATTAGTCGGGTGGGGCAATTTTAGAAATTGTTGTAATAAATTTGATTTATTAAATTGGACCTGCGTGTCCAGCCTTATCACCTTCATTCTCTTTGTATTCTCTTCTCACCTATTCCCCTCCATGTAAATAAGGTTTCTTTAGAAGTGTAGTGTAACGGGTAGAAGTAAACAAGTGCTAGCTAGAGTGAGAAAGGGAGAGATTTGATCTAGGATCAATGTGTAAGTATCCATCCGCATATCATTATTATTTATTTTCATACTCGCTTTATTATGTATTTAGAATGCATGTTTAAGGGTGTATGATGATGAGACCTTAACAAAGATAATTAAATTGGTAGCCAATTTGCACGCGAAAAACCCTCGTTAAATATCAAGCGTTTATTTTCCTTCCATTGAGTGATTCTTGCTCAAGATCCGAGATTGGCAGGGGTTGTTGGCCAAAGTCAAGCTCTTGTCCGTCGAAGATGTGTTTTAATCACGAGGCTTTGTTCCATATCGGTGTCGTGTCCAAGTTGTGGTTTGTTGGCCAAAGTCAAGACCACTTCTTGTCCATTGACATTGATTACGAAGCTTCCATGTCAATGGGTCCGCGCTTGACTGGGATCACTAGGTTTGTTGTGCCAAAGCCAAGGCCTAGTTGATTCAGAGGAAAAAGGTTAGGGTATATATTCGATATATAGGCATATATTAGATATATGTTTGGGACTTGGATGTCCACCTACTGGATCTAGGAGTTGGATGGGATCTAATTGATCTTCGAGATCTACCTAGTTAATTATCATACAATTTGTTGGCCAAAGTCAAGATTGTGTGATATTTAACGGGATCCTAGCCCACTAGGAAACACGGTTTCCCGAGTACTCGACAGAGGGTTAGAGGCTCGACGAAAAATAGTGGGAGGCAAGTATTGAATTTGCAACATTCATTCGAATACTCGCTAAACGCGCTCATCTATATTTTACTCGTCATATTAATCAAAAGTATTAGTTGAACTAATATTTTATGTTGTTTTAAATATATATATAGTTGGACTATATACAAACTCATTCGATATATAGTTGATTTTATAATTGGATTATAGTAATCAATATAATTGAATTAAAATTATAGTTGATTAAATAATTGGATTATTGTAATCATTATAATAAATAGTACCTTATTAAATTGATTAAATAGTTGGACTATTGAAATCAAGAAAGAATTGAAAAGTTGAATATTTAAAATATATAATCCTTGGATTAAATGTTTTAAATGATTTAATTTTCATATTGGGAATAAATAATAGGTTACTTTATTTGATAAAATAACTTATTATACCTAAGCCCATAATTAAGCAAATAGTAGAGCATAAAATCTTTGGAAGATTTATGTGATGATGACTTTAGTGCTTAATTTAATATACTTGTCAATAAATCTATCTTTAGATTTAAAAGGTATTAAAATTGCAATTTATAATTCTTAGAGAATTAATTGACTATTCTAATGAAGAAAAGTCAAAGTTTGCAATTGGGCAAGTTGCACAAGGTGCACATCATTTCGATATTCTGAAACCCAAGGCTTGGCCAAAGGTTTGTGAAATATTGAAAAGATAATTGACATATCCCAAAGTGACTACCATTTGGATATGGAAGACACGAAGGAATTAAAGAAAGGGCGAGGCTCTGACTTTAAATATTTGTCAAAGTTATGTTCACTACTAGTATTGAAATTGGATTTTAAATACTTAGTGTGGTACATAAAATATATGTTTGATGTTCGGAATCCGCTATGAGCAGGATACTGACTTCAAGCCGAGATTTCTCTGCGAATCGGAAACGGGACGAAAGTCGCTGTTTCGACCGTAGATACCTAAGTTTAGGAACTACCCTTTGGGTATGTACTTAAATTAGGAACTGTTATAATGTAACTAGTTTGACTAGAGACATTATCTCTATATCAGTGTTTTATCCATTGTGGATGAACCTTTATATTCTAGAACACTAAGTGTTTTATTATATAAAGATGATACTGAGATAAACACATTAGATGTGAATAACAGAATTTATATTTTGAATATAATAAAATCTCAAACATATAAAAATGACAAATAAATAGCTCAAATTGATTTGATCAATAGAGACTTATTTGTGGCATTGTTGTCTATGACACAATTAAACGAGACTCGTATATCCACACTTTTTGAAGAGTGGGTACTAGGACTGATTTGACTATTCAAATAAGGTCTGCGAATCTAGTTTATTAGGTAAAGTACCTAAAATACTATTTACTTGGTAATAGTATAAGGGCCACCGATCTGTTAGCCCTATTCATGGTGAAGTTAGTGGGCCCATATCTAGCTAGACTAGATGTGAACATGAATATTTCGTGACCTTGACGGATGTAGCATCGCGTTATGGTTATGTGTTTTTTTTGAAGAACACAGATCGGAAACTTTTGAAGTTTCGACACGAAGTAAATAAACAGATCGGGTTAGTATTATTCCGCCACGGTAAGACCGTAATGGAAAATACTTAAGCAGTAAGTTTCATACGTACATGAAAGAGTACGATATTCTTTCATATGAGGACTCCTCCCGAGACACGTCAGTTAGACAGTGTATCCGAACTAAAACTGAATTTTGTTGGACATGATAAGGTTTATCACGAGTCGCTCTGAGCTACTGTTTCCTTCAATAGGATATGTATTAACAGTGCAAAACTTATTTAGAATAAGGTTCCATATAAATCTGTTTGACAGATGTCATATAGGATATGAACAGGGAAGAAACGAGGTTTCTCATTCCTGATAATTTGGGTATGCCAGGCATAACGTTTGGATGATACCAAACTAAGACCCAAATTGGATAAGTGCCAATATAGGTTATCCTAAGGGAAACCATAAGTATAGTACTTATAAATCCCACATGAGAACAATGTGATTGTTGCTCACCATGCGGTTTTCCTGAGAGGAATACCGATATGCAGTGGTCAGTGGGAGGATAGTGATACTCGATGAAAATCGGAGTAATACTGTTCAAGGCACGAAGTCCTTAATGGAACATAAACAGTTTATCAATGATGAATCTGTACCATTAATCTTCGAATACACAAGAACTGGGTAGATCGGATAGAGTCAGAAAACAACCTAGGGTATGGGTTTCTGATCTAACCCCATAAATATGTCAATCTTATGGAGGTGTACCATCCGACTACGTTTTGAGGAAGTGATACGAGGTATCGACTCCCTATTATGGCAAAGTGCCATGAGTCCGAAATGGATTCCATGTATAACAACTATTTTGGATACTAGTTGTTGTACCACAAGGCATTGTGCCTATTGGTACTTTAAACGTCTTCAAGGAAGACATACATGGAAGGCAACATACCAACGTACAAAGCTGGGCTTTTGACGGAAAGGTATCGTTATCAACATTGTGTTAATAACGATTTAACCTTTTACCTGTTGCCATGGTAAATCCATTTTGAAGATGCTTGTTGATAACTGCGTATTTCATTTATGAAATGTGTCAGTTATAGATCAAAATCGCTTTCCTGAAAAGGAAACCTTTTGGAGAATGTTTATAACATTCTGACGATTTTGTATAACCGACAAACAAGGTTTGCGGGTTATTCGATCCATGTTTGGATTAATGCAAGCATAAGGTTCTTGGAACTGTCGTTTTGAAATGATCATAATGGTTTATGATTTGCATCAAAACGAAATAATTCTTGTGTATAAAAGGAGGTTAGTGGGAGAGCGCACTGACAGTAAATTCCCATATAGCAATTGATGAAAGCTTGGCTTTCAATAGAAATTCTCCGTAGAATTCTGGGGAGTAACAACCTTTATTCGAGGAATAAAGATCTACTGGGATAGATTTGGAGTTGGTTAACACTCTCTGGAAATTGTACATTTAAAATGTACTTGATTTGGTGTCTCATACGCTTCGAGCATATAGAGTCACGATCAGGTCAATCCAAGTGATAGTCACTGGATTGAAATTAAGAACATCTGTTAGTATCTCAGAGAACTAAAGATGCTATCTTAAACTATGGAGAAGGAGAACTTGAAGTGACTGTGATCACTGCTGCAAGTTTCCAAACAATTAAATACTACGGTACTATAAAAGTTTGAACACCGGGACAGTGAGCTGGAAATATTCCGAGCAAGATAACTGTTGCCGAATAAACAACAAATGCGGATTATTGCTGCAGCTGAGGCAGCAAAAGAAGCCATTTGGATCGAAAATAAATCTAATTAGATTAGATATAGTTCTGTTAGTAGCTGAACTAGGCGTCAGCACAGGCTAAGGAATTGAAGGTCTCATCGACGATCCAGATATATACTTCTAAATCATCTGATTCGTTCGGATCATACATCGTGGTGATGTGATGATCGTATAAATCGCGTCAGATGATTATCAAACAAATCCGCTGACGAAAACTTTTCCTCAGCAATTTGAGCGAACCGTACATAGTTCGGGTGTGGGACACTTGAGTGACTGGCTATGTGCCAAGTGGGAGATTGTTGGACAAAATGACCCATAGCGTCACTATTTGCACAGATCATTGTGTTGTTGTAGCAAATTAACTATGTGACAAGGAAATTGCACTCTCATCATTTTATATCTATGAAGAGAGGTCCCTATGATTAGTTCCTGGATTGAGAATGATATGAGACAGTATCAGTCCACGAAGGATTAATCATTAAATATCCCTAGCCGGAGTATTATCGAGACTGGACATCGATAATGCGGAATAGGCTAGTTTTGCACTTGTGTGCGTTGTGAGGGCACAACGGCATAGTTCTCATATATATAAGTATTGGATACTTATGCAAGTGCGATAGGAGGTCGTGTTTCACCGATAGTACGGGAAACAGCTTCGCTCTGGATAGACCCCTCGGAATCCCATTGGTATTATGACTATGTGTCTATGGGAGGCCGAAATCAAGGTAGGTGTGTATAGTCTTAACTTGAGACTTACATCGCTAATACTTACGGTAATCGATAGACTTTGGTCTTGGTAGTACAGGGCTTTAACCGATTCTGCGTACACCACTTCTGGGTTTATCAGAGAGTCGTAGTGTATTGGGTGTGATGTCAAGACGGAAGTATCACTTCAGTCATAGTGGAGATGATGTCACGCAGGATACGGTACTAGTGCTCTTGAGTGATGCGCATCCAATCGGAATATTGTGACCAGGTCATGAATATCCGATTATAGAGACTGTGTTACCAGACATCCGATATGTGTTTCGGACGGGGCAGACACTTATCCAGCCCCAGCCCTAGCACGTGACTATCCGATACTGGGCCGATATGCACAATACAATGGTATACTACGCTTGATACAGATCTTGATATTCTTAAATGGATATGTCCGGAGAATTGGGTAGATTTGGTGCTTTGCTAGGAGTTGACCTTGTCTCGTAAATCGGTAGAACGTAGTACATGGTACGAACGTGATTCGGATACTCCGACGACCGCATTTACTGCCAACTTATCCGGGGATCTCATGGGTCGCTTCCCAATAATGCACCGATGACGCATAACTCGCACTCATTAATAATCTGGGATTATATAGAAGAAAGAGAAAATTAATCTAGGATTAATTACGGAGATATTTTATCTAGGATAAAATATCGTCTAGAGAGAGATAATGATTAATTTGGAATTAATCGATTAAATTAATATATTCGATATATTAAACGAAATTAGATTTCGAAGCGGAATTAAAATTAGATTTTAATTCGGGCGAACGAATTAATTAGAATTAATTCGTTAGCGACGTGAATAGTGAATTCGCTAGGCGTAATCATTTAATTACGACGCAACGGAAAGTTCGTTAATTTGGAATTAGCGAACCCGAGCCCGAGTGTGATTGTGAGCGCATTCTTATTTCGAATTTGAGTACGGCGACGCAAGTCACATCAAGCGTAAAATCAATCGTCACATCAAGCGTCAAATCAAAAGTCACTTTGAGTGATTGATTGATTGATTGATGGATTGATGGATTGACTTGCATCACATCACTTTATTAAAGTGACATGTGAATAGTGATGCAAGTGGGTGGAATAGTAACCTTGATGGATGTGTAATTGATTTACATAGATTTTATTGGATAAAATAAATGGAAAAGGCTTATTATTTTTTGAAAAAATATATAAGTCATTCTTGTAAATCATTTATACAATTAATCCATTTACACCTTTTAACTTTTCTTCCTTCTCTCTCACGCCCTTGGGGCTTCTCTTCTCTTCACTGCACAGCTCACAGGCGTGAGCTTTGGGGAGGCAATGAGTGGATTTTTCATGGACAAATCCAAGTGCTAGCACACTTGCGACTATTGCGAAGGTGTTAGGGAGGTTCACCCATGAGGCGGGACTCATCCGACGGAGTTTGGAGCTTAGAAATGAGACCCGAATCAGCTCAAACCAGTGAGCAAATCTGCACAGTGGCGTGAGCAAGGCAGTGGGTTTTGTGGCTTCAATCGTCTTCAAATCGACTCAACCGATCGATGTGAGTATTCCGCTATCTCCGTTGATGTATTCACACATGTATTTCATGTCTTGTTTGATCTTGGGACCTAGATAATAACCAACATCTCCCACTCACTATTTTAAACTTAAGGTTTCTATCTAAAATATCTAATATTTTATCCTAACTAGTGTGGATAAACTTATGTCGGCTAAAGCATAATTTATTTACACTAGTTTGTCATAAGTGAGCTAATCAATTTTAACTATTAAAATCGTGTCACTAATTTCTCATTAGTCTCTACTAACAGCTTTACTCTTTTAAACTAATTTAATTAGAGTGGTATAAGTGAGCTACAATATTTTAACCCTTAAAATACTAGGCACTTAAAGGTCTAAAATCGTGGAATTCTAAATGGTCAAAATTTTTAATTAAACATTTTAATAAATCTTAGTGCGTCATAAAATCCAATGGTACGTGGAATTGTATCCGAGTGTAGACCACATTTCCGTCCATACGGAATCGGCTATGGAATTTATATCCGGGTTTCCATCCTATATACCAATGGAATTTATTATGCACCAATTAAGTCCAATATATAAGAATTCAAGTTTTAGACACTAAATCCCATTAATATAATTAATGATTTTAGTGCATATCATATTCTAATTTAAAAATTTTAAATTTCATAAAATCATAATTTTATGTCTATAATGATAATGCATCTATGACATGTTATGGCAAGTAAAATGCACGAGTGGACACCCTAATCTATATGACATGTTATTCAAACAATTTGAAATAAACATACATATAACATAAAAATTATTTTGCATTGACCGGGCTCTTATTTTTCCTATACCAATCTAATTAGTACAAAAGATATACCAAGGCATTCATTGGTCTTCAAATCCCGCTCCAAAGTGGTATTGGCTCCTTTTGCGACTTCGGTGCTCCATATTACAAAGAATTGAAATTTTACATTGAAAACTAAAATTACAATGAATATAAACAATGGCCTTATGGCCTTACAACCCAAAATCAAAACCAACTAAAAAAAATAAGAGCCATAAAAATTTACGACCAATGCAAAATTCATTCATCACATGAAATATCAAAACCATTCATCACATGAACTCAATATTGTGCCCACTCATCTAAACATGCATATCATATTTATAACTCATATAAACATATTAAAATAAAAACTTTAAATGAAAAAGTGAAGAGTTAAGAGCACTTTTCAACCTCGCTCTTGATGCCAATTGTAGGGAACGCCTTCCCTCGCGCAGCGGAAGCGGTAAGGCTCACGGACCGAACTTGAAAATTTTTTCTGCTCTCCCTTTGCTTTGGCCAAACCACACCAGTGAGTTCACTGATGTTTTTCTTCTGTTTTGGACAATATTTGAGCTCCGGAATACCCCCGAAATAGTCCCCGAACAGCCCCTTGAACTGCAGTGAATTAGTGGACTGTTTTGGACCCGTTACACGCGCGAACTGCACCCAATTTGAAGCAATATTTGCGTGTACTGCTGTGTAATTTCATATCTGATTTTTCAATTAAAATCAATCCTAACACAGCCCTAAAATTCCCTAAAAGTGTTTCCCAAAAACCCGAATTAAAACCAAACAAAACCGAGCCCGGGGAACCCTTATTTGCGCGCACATCAGTGGGGTTTTATTGCCCACTGCCGTGAATGATAGAAGGAGGGGAGAAGGGTTTTTCAACTTCACAAGGTCTTCCGAACTATGTCTCGTAACCTACGGAGGGTAGTGCGGGCTACACTCACAGATTAATCTCTAAACGGTTTAGAGATTAAGATCACACACCGAAATAATTTCAGGTTCTTCAATTCTCTTTCTCAACTTTTGAGAGCTTGAAGAAGAGATGGAGGCTAGGGTTTCTAATCCTTTTTTCTGAAAAATTAAATCATAATGTTTCTTTTATACTTTAGGTAATTTGTTTCATAAAACAAATCAACCATTAGTCTCCCATCCCTTATGAAATTCGGCCAGGGTAAGGTTTAATAGTTTGATTTTGCTTCCAAAATAAACAAATCATATTCCTTACCATATATGAATTTCGGCCAAGGGTAAGTAATTTGGATTTGATTTTGTTTCTCAAACAAACAAATCATATTCCTTATCCATGAAGGAATTCGGCCATGGTGGGGTTTTTGGGTTTGACTTTGTTTCTCAAACAAACAAATCATATTCCTTATCCAATAAGGAATCCTACCATGGTGATGATTTTTGTTTCCAAAATAATTCTTAGCCTTATTAAATTATATCATATATAATTTAATGTTCTAATTTAATAATTATCATATAATTATTAATACCTTATATTAACTTTTAATATAAAGTCTCAAGTGTGATGTAATTAATATTATTAATCATATTAATAATATTTATTCTTTTGTGAGTATATAATTGGACCGTCCAATTATATTAGCTCCGCTAAAGTATATCGAGCTAGTACGGGGACCAAGTGGACCTACGGTTCCGAGCTCCAATAATCTCGAAATACTAATTAAGCTCTTAATTAAATATTCCGAATTATTAACTTCGAATTATTCCACTAAAAATCCGAAGTTGCACTCTCATTGCCGTAGATGAAATATTAAGCCGAACCAAGTCGGTGTCCACCGATATAGTCATTGCATACGAATTTATCCTTCACGAATATCTCGTAATTAGAGCCGGGTCATAATATTCGTTATACCCCTCTAATTATTTTTACCTTAAGTACCATTGATTCTCTAATGAACGATTTATTCATAACTGTTATGAATATTAATCTTTCTATTTGTAATAGAAAGACTTGAGCGCTCAAATCGTTCAAGTACTGAATCAACCCTTAAGAGAGATACTCATCTACTTCTCGTAAGAATGAGTGAATTCCATGTCTATGTAAAACGTTCCCAGCTACATAACAGACTATGCCCCCAAAGTACGTAGTTATTGGTTGGGATTGCTACACCAACCTCACCTTTGTAAATCAAAGGACACAACCCGCCATGCAGGAGTTCGTAGTACACTCAGGATTAAGATCAATCCATATATGACCATCAAGTAGATCGAAATGACTTTCTTTGTTTAACGGATATTAAAAGAATGTCATTTCTATCTGGGTCCAGTCCTATATGATCACATTATATAAGGTGCCTCCATCCTCATGTCTCTACATGGACGATTTGGATTAAGATCGCCATCTAAATATAGAATGGACCGCAGCTATAGATAAACCACAAACAAAGTACCTGGTTTGTTTGCTCTCTATGGACTATTTAAGATTACTAACTTCAGACTTAAATCCTATGGTGCATGACACTCATACACCAAGTCTGAAGGTACATAAGTAGTCTACGGTATTTATGAAGATATATATAATATGCGATATTAAACAAACAATTTGATAAATGAATAATGCATCCTTTAATTTCTAAACACATGAAACCGTTTACATCACATGTAGCTCTAGGGCATACATCCCAACAATGACATGGTGTCGATTACAACACGTTTTCACCCGTTGCCATGATTAAATCCATTAGGATAATGCTTGCTATTGCTGCATATTTCGATTACGAGATATGGCTGATTAGTCACTAACTTCTTTATTCTCTTTTCTCTTTTCTTTTTGCTTTTCTGTGCATTAGTTTTATTATCTTTTTACTTTTGTAAAACGTTTGTGGGTATCATTGTTGTAAGCCCTCACGAGACTATAACTCGTCCACTAGGGACACCTAGGGGTTTAAAGGCTTGTTGCATATGCTAAATGCAACCGTGATCCCAACGAAAGTGGCTTAGTTTAATTTTAATTATTTCTTGTATTTTATTTTGTTATTTTGCTCGAGGACTAGCAAAATGTTAGGTTTGGGGGTGTGATGAGCGAAAAATATAACAATATTTACCGCCCTTTTTACTTAATATTTTGTTTAGTTTCTCGGGTTTGATGAACGTTTTGATATGTTTTAGTTTATTTTACAGAAAAAATAATATTGGGACTTAATGAAATCATTTAGGACGAAATATGGGTCAAGTTTTTGGCGCCGTTGTCGGGGACTTATTTTTCTTGAGTTATTAATTTTGAAGCTATCTAATTTACTTGTATCTAATTTTCTTTATCTGTAATTTTTATTTCCTTCTTTTATTTTTCAGGTGATTGAAAAATGGAACATTATTAGGAGATTGAAAGATTACGTGCTTTACAAGAAGATACACCCCACATCTGGGAGCAACAGTCCGGTTTTCTGAGGCCTCTTGTACAACCCAACGACTATCACTAGATGCCAGAACCAAGCAATACTACATTTGCTCAACAGAACGTAATGGGGAGATGTGACATATGTAATGGTAACCACCCTAGAGATTATTGCGAATACAACTACAATCCAGGGTGGCAGAGCTATCAAAATCCTTCATGGTATGACGAGCCATCACATTTCACAGAACCATATTTTCCATCTTATCCACCACCCACCTACAATGATCTTCATCAACAATCAGAACAATCAGAAGAAGATCAGATGATTGACATGCTCAAAGATGTGTTCAAAAAATGAGATGAAAAGTTGGATACAATGCTTGAATCATTCCAGAATCAACTCGAAAGTATTCAGAGTCAAACAGAATCCATACAGAGGATGACAGATCAAATGAGACAATTCACAGAAAACCAGAACTACATACCTCAAGAACCAGTTTCAGATGACACTGATGAAGCCTTCGAGTACCAATCAGTTCACAATGACACCTTAACAGAGGAGGAGGCTGAGCAGTATCAACAACCAGAGGTATCAGTTCAGGAGCCCGAACCGGCAAAGTCTCGATTTGATTTTTATTATTCTGACTCTGACGAGGATGAAGCTGATCTATTTGTACCAACTGTACCAATAACGGAGGATCAAACTTTCAATCCTCAAAATGAAGATCTTGAAGCATGCTTTTCCATGATGTTTGATGAAGATCTACCTGAACCATCCATTCCAGTCGTATCAGAGAATGGAGACCTAATGTCAGAAACATCTTTACATCCTCAGGCATATACTTATGGAGCATGCATTTCACAGATGACAGATGAAGAGTTGAATACAGAAATTTTAAAATTCATCTATGAAGAAAAGGTGGAGCAAGAAGCAGAGCAAATGGAGGAGCAAATTTCTGAACTTATTAAAGATCAAGAGCATTCAGAAGAAACATCATTGTTTTGGGGAGTACAAATTAGAGATATCACCCGGAAGCTTGATAGAATGGAACTTCCATTCAAGGTCAAGCACCATACGAGACCTCCTGATTTTATTTCTTTCTTTTCAGGAACCACTGGAGCAACAAAGATTAAAAAGGTGGCACAAGCACTGAATGGGAAAAAATTCTTTTTGCCACTTTACCGTTGGAATAGACCATTCAAAAGCAACGCTCATGGGATTGTCTTTAATCGGACATCCAAAACAACGCTGAAACCTCATTGACAGATGGATTTCAGGCACGTCTGGCTGAAGATGAAAAATTTAGCACTAGCAGGGAGGCAACCCATGAAATTTATTGTAATTTCTGTTTTCATATTTTGTGTATACATGTTGTAGAGTTTTTAATTTTGTGTGTTGTTTTGTAGGGAAAAGCACAAACGGAGAATTTTAAGATAGAAGGAATGGCGTTTGGCAATCACAAAGATGAGAACCAATTCATTATCGATGGCTGAGTAAGGAATGAAATCTTGAGACACAACCTAATGGATTTATATACCAAACGAGTGGCGTATTGCGTACACAATTATGTTGCCTTAATTATTGGTTTGATTCGCTTTTCTGTTGTAATTATCTTTATTTTCTTAGACAAGATCCAGACTTTTTGACATTTCACGATTTCTTTTGTTGTTTAGCAAACAAACGTCATCTGGAAGATACTAGTGCTATTATTACTCACCATTTTTCAGGTACTATAAATTCAGCCCGTCATTGCACTTTTGAAGGCATCCAGAGTTGAGAAAGAAATACATAAAAAGTGGAAGCCACTTCAAGAAGATGAGTTGAAAACATCTGTGTGTTTTGTGGTAGTAGTGTTGGTGTTACGCCATAATACGTAGAAGCAGCACAAGAATTGGGTCGAGTCTTAACTGCAAGGAATATGCACTTAATATATGGCGGGGGCAATCTTGAACTTATGGGGATCGTTTCAAAGGCTGTACAGGAAGGAGGCAGACACATTTTGGGAATCATCCCAAAACCCTTGGCAGAGGCAAATCTTATTGGACCATCAAACGGAGAAGAGCTAATTATGCCAGGTATGTCTGAACGACTGGTATAAATGATTAACCGTGCTGATGCTTTTATTGCTTTGCCAGGTGGCTTGGGTACATTGGAGGAAATTTTTACAGTGTTATCTTGGGCGAACCTGAACATACACCAGAAACCGCTTGGACTGTACAACGTTGAAAGATTTTATGATTTTCTTTGTGTGTTTCTTGATGATGCTCAGAGAAATGGGTTTGTGTCAAAACCTTTAAAAGAACTCCTATTCACTGCCAGAACTGCTCCGGATCTAATAGACCAACTCTTAGCCTATGAACCACAAGTTGACCCTATCCTTTCAAAGATAAATTGGTCCGAGGACGATCGTGGTAAGTTGCGTCGGATTAATCTGGATCTTAACCTTGAATTTCGTGTAAAATTTCAGCTAACCAGGTACTATCTTCTAAACTCTTCTTCTATTATTTAAGACATTGGGGACAATGTCTCATTTAGGTTGGGGGAGGAAATTAGTTGATTAGTATCTTGTTTTAGTTGTGTGCCCTGATTAGTCACTAACTTCTTTATTCTCTTTTCTCTTTTCTTTTTGCTTTTGTGTGCATTAGTTTTATTATCTTTTTACTTTTGTAAAATGTTTGTGGGTATCGTTGCTGTAAGCCCTCACGAGACTATAACTCGTCCACTAGGGACACCTAGGGGTTTAAAGGCTTGTTGCATATGCTAAATGCAACCGTGATCCCTACGAAAGTGGCTTAATTTAATTTTAATTGTTTCTTGTATTTTATTTTGTTATTTTCCTCGAGGACTAGCAAAATGTTAGGTTTGGGGGTGTGATGAGCGGAAAATATATCAATATTTACCACCCCTTTTACTTAATATTTTGTTTAGTTTCTCGGGTTTGATGAACGTTGGAGTGTGTTCTGTGTAATTATTAAAGTCACTTTCAATCATTTTCAAAGCAAAAAATAAATTAATAAATAAATAATAAAAATTATCAAATCATCACCAAACATGATAAGAGATTAGTGGAGCAATTAATAATGGATTTGGTGGAGCAATTAGTGGAGCAATTAATAATTGATTTGGTGGATGATTTGATGGAGGCAAAATTTTTCCTATAAATACCAAGCCATTTCATTTGTAAAATTCATACTTTCTTCTAAGGAATTCCTTAAGAATACTAAGAAGATTGTATCTTGTTTGTTTATTTATAGCTTTTAGTAATTAATTTCCGCTTTCGCACTTTCTTTTCTTTACTTTTTAGTTTTTACTTTCCACAATTTACTTTTACGCACAATACTTTTCTTTCTTTAATTTTCAGTTGTTACTTTTCAGTAATGAGGAGGTAACTCCCATTTGCTGGGGTAAAAGGTAAAACTTTTATTACTAATATTTAGATTAATCTCTCTTAATTATAATATATAAACTAGTTAAAACCTGACTTAACGAGGATACCGCCATATTGGTCGGTTGGTAATTATTTAAATTGGTTTTAACCTGACTAAGCTGGATACCGCCTGATTGGTCGGTTGCTAATTAATTATTAATTTGACTTAATCTTGATACCGCCTATATGGCTGGTTGGTAATTATCATGCAAAGTTAATCTATTATATTAAGGGAGATATCTAAAATAGAAGTAATAAAAGTGGGTTCTTTTACCTCAGCATTTTCTTTCATTGTACTTTTACTTTATTTAACTTTCAGCATTTACTTTTCAGTAATTTACTTTCAGCATTTACTTTTCAGCATTTAATTTTCAGTATTTAATTTCAGCATTTACTTTCCGTCATTTACTTTTTAGCAATTTACTTTTCAGCTTTTACTTTATGTCTTTTACTTTTCAGCATTTTTATTTTATGTCTTTTACTTTTAAGTTTTTACTAGCCCTAGTTATGTGTTAGTTATCTGGGGTTGTGATGAATTCTAATATCACCGGTTTATAAGAGGTTATTTTATAGTTTGGGTAATTTAAAGGTTTACTTATTAAGTCTTAAGCTTAATGCTTCTTGTTGTCTGATCACCAATAAGATTGATCTGGTAAATCTAAAATGAACTAGACATAGGGATTTTAGGTTTCAGCCTTAGACTTAATAGCCCACGATCTTCCTTGAAGATAAATAACCCTTTAATAGATTTCCTTACAGTATAGACATATACATGTCGGGCGGGGGTAACCATAATTGGAACTTAAACTTAATGAATCCAGATAATTTGGTTGACATAGATATATGGTTCAATTGGGTAAAACTGGGTATTTGCGTCTGACCATCGACATAGGCTTTTGCATAATTTCGTGTTCCAGGTTAGTAAACTGATTTATTACACAAACATAAAATAATCACTTCATCTTTTAAAAGATATTAGAATGATTCACAACCCTAGATCTTTGTGTCTTTTGTTATTTTCCTTACTATTTTCTTTTGTCATTTTATTTATTTATTTATTTTACAAAACTACAATTAACCAAATCAATCAAGCAATCATTCTCTTCACCCTCAATTAGATATTTGTAAATAAATAAATTCAATAATTAATAAAAACAGTAGGAATTAAGTCCTCGTGGGATCGATATTTTTATACTACTTGAACGATACGTGCGCTTGCGTTATACGTGTGTGTTTACACGGGGGCAGTAAATATTGATATATTTTCCGCTCAATCTGATATCGGAGTAAAAATTTATGCCCAAAATACGACAGATGCACAAAACTGGAATTTCCAAAACTGCACTTCGTTAAAACGCCCTTTCAAGTTTCCAATCTCCAAAATTAATATGTAAAGTCCAATATTTGCCCTTATTTGACCCATATTTCATCCTAAATGATTTCATTAAGTCCCAATATTATTTTATCTGCAAAATAAACTAAAACATATCAAAAAGTTCATCAAACCCGAGAAACTAAACAAAATATTAAGTAAAAGAGGCGGTAAATATTGATATATTTTTCGCTCATCAATGGCAGATGGACGTCAAAACCGACTTCCTTAACGGAAACCTTTTGGAGGATGTTTATATGTAACAGCCTGACGGTTTTTTTGTACCAAGACTTGCAAATAAGGTTTGTAAGTTAAATCGATCCATTTATGGATTGAAGCAAGTATCGCGTTCTTGGAACCAACGTTTTGATGAGATCATAAAAGAATATGATTTCGTTCAAAACGAGGATGATCCTTGTGTATATAAGAAGGTTAGTGGGAGCATACTGACATTCATTGTCCTATACGTTGATGATGTATTGTTTATTGGCAATGAAATTCCTATGTTAACGTCGGTGAAAGCTTGGCTTTCATTAAAATTTTCCATGATGGATCTGGGAGAAGCCACCTTTATTTTAGGAATAAAGATCTACCGGGATAGATCTAGAAAGCTACTTGGACTCTCCCAGAGTACGTACATTGACAAAGTATTGAAGAGATTCAACATGGATCAGTCCAAGAGGGGACTGTTGCCAGTGTCACATGACGTCACTCTATCTAAGGACATGTATCCTAAAACTCAATATGAAAGAGACAACATAAGTCGGATATCATTCGCCTCGGCAGTCAGATCGATCATATATGCCATGATATGTACGCGACCTGATGTCTCGTATGCTTTGAGCATGTGTAGTCGCTATCAGGCCTATCCAAGTGAAAGTCATTGGATGGCGGTTAAGAATATCCTTAAGTATATTAGACGAACTAAGGATGCTTTCTTAATCTATAGAGATGGAGAACTTGAGGTAACTGGGTATACCGATGCAAGTTTCCAAACCGATAAAGACGACTGCAAGTGGAAATTCGGGTACATATTTTGTTTGAATAACGGAGCAGTAAGTTGGAAATCTTCCAAGCAAGAGACTGTTGCCGATTGAACAACAGAAGTGGAGTATATTGCTGCAGATGAAGCAGCAAAAAAGGCAGTTTGGATCCGTAAATTGCTAATTGGATTAGGAGTAGTTTCGTTAGTAGCTGAGCCCGTTCCATTGTATTGTGACAATAACGAGGCTATAGCGCAGGCTAAGGAACCGCGGTCTCATCAACGATCCAATCATGTTCTTCGATGTTTCTATCTGATTCGTGAGATCATACATCATGGCGATATGAAGATCGAGAAGGTCGCATCAGAGGACAACATTGTAGATCCACTGACGAAAGCTATTCCTCAGTAAAAATTTGAGAGACATGTACATAGTTCAGGTATTAGATGCTTGAGTAACTGGCTATAGGCCAAGTGGGAGATTGTTAGACAATTATGACCCATAGCGTCACTATTTGTAAAATACATTGTGGTTTTTGTACAAATTAACTATGTGACAATGGAAATTACATTTTATCATTTTGTAATTTGATTACTTTAATATATAAATGATAAAAGTCCTTATGATTAGTTCCGGATTACAAGATATGAGACAATATCAATCCATAACGGTTTAATCATTAAATATCCCTAGTCGTAGTATTATCGGGATTGGACATCGATAATGCGGAATAGACTAGTATTGCACTTGTGCGTGTTATGGAAGCGTAACATCATAGTTCTCATATATTTAAGTATTTGATACTTATGCAAGTGTGATAGGAGGTTGTGTTTACCGATGGTACGGAAACAACTTTGCTCTGGATAGACCCCTCGGAATCCCATTGGTAGTATGACTATGTGTCTATGGGAATCCGAATCAGGGTAAGTGTATTTGGTCTTAACCTGAGACTTGCATCGCTAGTACTTGTGACAATCAATACGCTTTGGTTTTGGTCGTCCGGGACTTTAACAGGTTCCGTGTACGCCTCTTCTGGGTTTATTGAGAATCGTAGTGTATTGGATGTGATGTCAAGACGGAAGTATCACTTTAGTCATATGGAGATGATGATCACACATGGATACAAAATTGGTGCTCTAATGTATTGCAACCATCGGGATAATATGACAAGGTCATGATTACCCGATTAAAGAGGCTAGTTGCTTGTGATTCAATATATGCTTCGTACGGGGCAGACACTATTCCAGCACCAGGCCTAGCATGTAACATCCGATACTGGATCGTAATACGCAATACTATGTATACTACGCCTGACATAGATTATATATTTCTTTAAGAATATTTCTGGAGAATTGGGTAGGCACGGTGCTTTGCTAGAAGCCAACCATGTCTTATAAATCGGTAAAAATGTAGTACGAGGTACTCACGTGTTCGGATAGTCTGACGACCGGATTTACTGCCAACATATCCAGGGATCTCATGGGTCACTTCCCGAAGATTCACCGATGACGTATGATTCGAACATAATTAATCTAAGATTAATTACGGCGAGAATTTATCTGGGATAAAATTCTATTAGAAGAGAGAGAACGATTAATTTGGAATTAATCGAGAAAATAATATATTCGATATATTAAACGCAATTAGATTTCGGCGCGGAATTAAAATTGGATTTTAATTCGGGCTAACGAATTAATTTAGAATTAATTCGCGAGCGACGTGAATAGTAATTTTGCTAGGCATAATTATTTAATTAAATTTGATTTAATTACGTCGCAACAGAAAATTTGTTAATTCATAATTAACGAACCCGAGCCCGAAATGTGTTTGCGGGCCCACTCGAATTTTGAATTAAAGTGGGGCCCGCAAGTCACATCGCCTGTCACTTTAGTGATGGAAGTCATGTCACCTTTTTGTGATTGACATCCAGTCACTATTCATGATGGGAGTAGATGGAGGCATTGAATGCCAATTTTCCCTCTAATTTGCTTTATGCTTTTTGGAAAAGCATATACCAAATGTTGTGAAAGACTTTTGTATTAAGTTTTTAGAAAACAAAACAAAAGAAATTGAAAACTCTCTCTCTCTCTCTCCTTTAGCTCATTTGCCGTGAGCTTCTCATTGAACAAGGGAAATTGTTTTTCTTTCTTTCAAGCAAGCAGCACTTACAAGGAATCATATCAAGGTGTTAGGGAAACCAATCCCTTGAGCTTGGTATCAACACCAAAGCTTGGAGCTTGGATTTCAACTTCAATAGGAGATCTTGGAGGACTTCTCAAAGGCAAAAGTTTTTTGTATTCAACGCATCCTAAATCCGATATTTGTAAGTATGTTTCCGCGCGCATTCTTACTTGAGTATTCACATTATTTCATTGCTTTATATGATCTTGGGAATGCATGAGAAACCCAACAGTCACACCCATCCCTAAATCCTCAAATTTCTTTGCCATACATGCCCTCTCTCACTCTCACTCTCACTCTCACTCTCGGTTCTTACCTTTTTTATTTCCCTTCTTCAGTTGTTCCCTTTTCTAAACCTAGGAGGCGTCGACTTTGATTCTCCCAATTCTTCATCTTCTCTGATTCTGCAACTGTCGGCAGTGCCAAGGTATGAGAAATCAGTAGGAGTTGTGAGTGAATCGAAATCATTTGTAGTATATGAAAGATAATGTTCATATACTAAATTGTTGAATACTTTCTCTGTTTTTTTTATAAGAAAAAAGTTGTGAGTGAATCGATAATTTTGATAAGAAAAAAGTTGAACTGTTTTGCCTTACCCTTTCTAAAATTGTTGAATACTTTCTATGTTTTTTTATATATATAATTTCCAAATGGTAAAATTAATGGATTTAATGTGGTTAGGCCTTGATGTTTTTTTTTTAACTGGTGGAGGTGCCTTTAGCAGGCCTCTGATCTTTATAGCAAAGAAATTTTCTGGAACAATTTTTGCATGTGTCAAGGTTAGGTAAGAACGAATTAGGTTAGCCTAGATGGATCCCTAATAAGTTGTTTGTGAGAATGGAGGGTTGAAAAACAGCATGAAATTTAAATGTGAATGGATGTCAGTTTTAGTCTTATGCAGTTTTCATAAGGTGGGTTAATTTCAAGTTCACTTTTGGAAGACAATGTTTGATATACACAAGTGAGAAGTAAAAAATATGCGTCCTGAATATCAAGTAGTTAATTTAACCAGTGAGAATTTACATAATCATAAGGTAAGTTATTACACACGATTTTGAATTTTCAGTTACCTCTGCTATGGTGCTTGCTGATTGACACTTATAACTCATGCATACCCTACTAATCTCTATTTGACTAGAGATTAGTTCAACACTATTTCTTAATTCATTCCAATCATGATGTATTGTATGCAGAAATATTGGAGATATTCACTGTTGATATCTTAGTCCACTATTTTTTCTCATTCATTAGTAAATTATCAAGGGTTTGTCAATTTGTTCACTGTAATGGATTGTATTGGATTGTATATTAATAACAAAATATATTGTTGGATTATGTTATTTTTTTAGGATTGAGTTGAATTTATACCGAATACTCTATTTTTCTCACTTTATGTTTATTTCATTTTCTCCCCTGTGCTATATTAGAAATAAAGATCAAAGTTATAGCCTTGTCAACATACATACATTGAGCAAAATATTCCTGCTGTTTTCATTTCATAAGATCTTAACATGCTATCCAAACATATAACTAGTCAAAAGGTACCAATACCAGATTTGAGTGAAGCAGTTCACTCTAGAAAATAAGATATGGTGGAGAATTAAACAAACTAAATTAACCAACATAAAGCTGTAATATGATTGCATTGACACATCCTTGCTACAAAAAATAATGCGCCTCGGAATCAGATATTCATCACTAGCTCAGGCCTGCTATATACATTACTCTGCACATCTTCCAGGCACTATAAGAAAACTGTGAATTAGAGATGGAAATATTCGTCGCTAATCCATCGCTACTGGACAGTTAGCGACGGAATAGAGACGGATAAATTTTGTCTCTATTTTATTGGTCGCAATAAAATATCATCCTTGGAATTTAGGTTGCTTGAATACATGCATTTTTTATCTATTAACTTGTGAGTTTGTAATAGATTAGGGCTTTGGAATTTGGTTGCTTGAATACGTGCATATTTTTATCTAATAACTTATGAGTCATTTTCTTCCTTGCACCAATTATTTATTGACTGTAGCTCGGTCTCTCACTTTCTCGTAGGTGCATCTCGCAGCTCGCCAGCCCAATCATATCCATAGTCGCCTCATCAAGCATCAGGTATTTGTTATTTTTCTACTATTTTGTTCTATTTTGGTTGTTTAATTATAACAGTCTAGTAAGGACTTGGCAATTTACTTAGATGTGTGAAAAGTGAATTAATTTTCATATAAGGTAATAAGTATTTTAAGTGATTAGTTCAAACCTCAAGGTAGAACTTGGTTGAAAGGATCCAAATTAAGCTGAAAATTAAGGTTTGTAATCAATATATTGGTTGTATGGTTATTGGTAAAGGGAGTAGAATAAGCAGTAGAAGAATAATACTTTCTCATTTATGTTGAATAAGCAGTAGAATAGAACTCGGAAGTAATTGCAAGTTAGTTGCGAATCCTGTCTTCTATTATGTCTATTCTATTGTATGCCAAGAGTTGAGTTTAATGAACCATGTCATAATTTTTACCAATAAAGTCACAATTTATATTTTCATCAGTTATCAGCATAACATTGACCATACTGAAAGATAAGATGAGATCAGATCGGCAGTGGATCAATGCTAGGTTAAAAGATGGGTATCTGACGAATGAGTTTATTGTGGATATTAAGGAGTTTATGCAGTTAGCAGAAAGTCATCATACATTTATGACGAAATGAAAATTAAGTGTCCATGTAACCAACGTAGGTGTCAAAATCGAAGTTTTTTTTGACCATGATACTGTGAGACTCCATCTTGCAAAATATGGATTTGTACCAAACTATTATATATGGTATAAACATGGGGAGACTGAACAACGAGATATCTCGGAACTAGATATTAGTCAAAGTCCAGAACTCGAGTATATCAAAGTGAACACACAATTCAAGAAATGGTATTGGATGTTGCAGGACCTACTTTCAATCAAAATGATAGTGAAGAGACTCCAAATACCGCGACACGAAAACTTTATGACATGCTTAGAGCATCAGAGCAAAAGATTTGGCATGGAAACCCTTACGGGCATTCACAGTTATCGGCGGTGGCTAGACTCTTGAATTTGAAGGCAGAACACCATTTTTCGGAAAGGTGTTACGATGATATTTGTCAATTTGTACATGAAATGATTCCAGAGGATAATGTAATGACTGACACTTTTTATAGCACGAAGAAGTTAATTGAAGGCTTGGGTCTACTAGTAGAAAAAATTTATTGTTGTCATAATGATTGCATGATATATTGGAGTGATGATATTGACCTAACAAGTTGCAAGTTTTGTAACCACCCTGGTATAATAAGCAGAGACGAGGATCAGGAAAACAGAAATAAATGTTCTTTATAAGAAAATGTACTATTTTCCACCAGTGATAGTGACGCCATACAATTTGCCAACATGGATGTGCATGAAGGATGAATACATGTTTCTGTTTGTAATAGTGCCTGTGCCGAGAAACCCTAAAGAGAAGTTAGATGTGTTCTTGCAACCTTTGATTGTTGAGTTGAAAGAATTGTGGGGGGTGGGGGTAGAGACATATGATATATACAGTAAAAAAAAATTTCAGATGCGAGCTTCTCTATTGTGGACTATCAATGATTTTCCTGCATATTCTATGTTGTCAGGGTGGAGTACTTCATGTAAGTTAGCTTGTCCCTATTGCATGGATGATTCAGACGTATTTACTTTTGACAAAAGGTGGAAAGACTTCATGGTTTGAAAACCATCGCAAGTTCTTACCGCCAGAGCATCCATTTCGAAGAACAAGAGGTGTTCATGAAGGAGCATGCAGTACATAAAGGTACAACCTGTGAAGTCAGGTTTTGAGATATTAGAGCAGATTGAAGGATATGGACTGAAAAAGGTTACAGATCTTGATGTTGATCATAATAATGCTCAAATAGTCAGGAACTGCAAGTGTGGTTGGAAGAAACGAAGCATATTTTGGGATTTTCCTTATTGGAAAACTTTTTAATTCGACATAATTTAGATGTCATGCACATTGAGAAGAATTTTTTTAATAATATTTTTTAACACTGTCATGAATGTGGAAGGGAAAACAAAAGATAATGCCAAGTCTAGAGAAGACTTGAAGGAGTTCTGTTCACGTCCGGAGTTGCATCGGATTGAAAAAAATGGAAAATTTTTGTATCCTGAAGCTTTTTACATGTTGAATAAGGCTGTAAAAGAAGCATTATGTAAATTGTTGAAAGAACTCTGATTTCATGACGGATATGCATCTAATATGAGAAGATGTGTTGACATGAAAAAACCCAAGTTGTATGGAATGAAAAGCCATGATTGTCATGTGTTTATGCAAAGGTTAATACCAATAGCATTCTGTGAATTACTTCCAGCAAATGTGTGGCAGACACTGACAGAATTGAGTATTTTTTTCAAGGATCTTACTTGTACTGTCATTACTGAAAAAGAAATGGAGCAGCTAGAGAAAGACATTTCGTCATTATATGTAAGGTTGAGCGTATCTTCCCTCCAAGTTTCTTTGACTCTATGGAACATCTTTCTGATCCATTTAGCTTATGAAGCAAGGATAGCAGGTCATGTGCAATATAGATGGATGTATCCATTTGAGAGGTATCTTGGTCGACTGAAGAATAATATCACCAATAAAGCTAAAGTCGAAGGCTCAATATGTAATGCATATTTGGTTGAAAAGGCTTTGTCATTTTGTGCTCATTACTTTCAGCCACATGTTTACACTGGACATAGAAAAGTTCCACGGAACGATGATACTCGTGGGGGTGAAGGGGAAGAACATGAAGGGATGATCTCAATTTTCAGAAATTCGGGACGATTATATGGCAAGGAGAGATCTAGATTCTGTATAGATGATAAAGAATATCATGCAGCTCGCACAATATTTTGCCGAATTGCGAGGAAATTAAACCTTATATTGAGTAAGTGTGGTTAATTTTATGAACTTTTATAAGTTTATTGCACATTAATTTGATAATAAGTATCTTATAGAAGATGACATATTCTGTTTGTTAGTGTGTACATTGCGGAGTTAAGGGAAACACAACCAGGAATTGATGAAGCTGTGGTTGACAACAAACTTGATCAAGAATTCGCATTGTGGTTCGAAACATATGTTAGTATAAAAAACAAATTATTGTATTTTATAATTTAAAAATAAAAGCTTATGGAAATATGTTTTTCAAATTATTATCTTGTGTAGGCACGTAATCTATCCTCGAACATCTCTAACAAATTCATAAAGGACTTAGCGAAAGGGCCGTTGTGAAAAGTCAAAACATTCCCGGTATATTATGTGAATGGATACAAGTTTCACACGGAACATCACAGTTCAAATAGAGCAATAATGAATAGCGGTGTCTGCATTAAGGGATCTAATCACAGTGCAAATGAGACAGATTATTACGGCGTGTTTATTGGAAGTTGTCCAGTTAGAGTTTCCTGTCTTACCGATTAAAAAAACAGTATTATTCAATTGTAAATGGTTTGATCTGACTCCGAATGTTGGTACATGAATTCACGAGCAATACAAGCTTGTAGTTGTGCATCATAAAATGAGTTATCAAAAATATGATCCATTTATTATGGCAGGGCAATGTATTACACCACTTATCCAACCATACGGAAAAATCCAAGCGATTGGTGGTCTGTGTCTAAAGTAAAATCTCGTGCTGTAGTTGAAGTTCCTGAACCATTTTTGACAACCTCGATGTCACGTGGAGTTGCGTTTCAAGAGGATGTTGTATAAATGCATGCAATAGAAATTGTGGCAGATGCTGAACCTCAACGATTAATTGGTGAAGACGACAATTATATCAATATTGAGGACATGGATATTGAGGAAGACGATGAGCCAGAAATAAGAAATAGAATCAGATGAAGAATCTGAAGAATTGGAGGAAAATGAGATGATGAACAATATGATGATTCGGACAATGAGTAGTGTATTAAATTAATATTAAACAACAATAGCTTTTGTGATTTCTCTTTTTGTATTTTATTAAATTAATAATAAGCAACAATGTATTGCTTTCTTTGAGTTTTCAAGATCTTTTTGCTTCTTATGTTTGGTCTAACGTTGATGACCTAACCTTTCTCATATGAAATATAATATTACAAACTGTATAGTTCTGCAGGGGATAAATTAGCACTTTCATGTGTTTAGTAGACAGCTTGTTCTTCTTTTCTGTTAATCTCCATGTCTACCAATACAATCTTTTTTTCCTTTTTATTTAGCTGCTGCCGTCTCCACAAATGTATTTTGACTCGAGGACTGGTGATTGCTTTAACTTATTTCATGATGTGTTGTGAATTTGAGAAACATTATCTCTCTTGTAACTTTTATTTAGTTTTATTTGAAGTTCATATTCAGGCAAGTGGGTCTATTGATATATGTATTCATTATTGATTTCACTTTACTCTCTGCTACTTAATCTATAGCATTGTAAGTTTCTCAAGTTTACCAATGTAAAGGTTTCCTTAAAATTTCTTGCGGATAATATGGCTTGGACATTATTAAATATTTTCTTATCAAATAAATGTAAGATTAAAGAACTTATAAATTTGACCTGGTGACTAATTAGTGCTGTGTTGTTGGAAAAAGAATCAGTAATTTATTTACCATGTAATTTCATTTTGGTGACTAATTAGCACAATGCAGTATGAAAATTGAATAAGTAATTTACTTACCTTATAATTACATATTTTTTTTTCCAAAGATGTTTCTGCCCTTTGAATTAAAGTACTTGGTTATGCTTTGTTTTGGGCCTTAAACTAAGTGGGGGAAGGGGAGAAACATGGAGTAATTGTTGGCATAAGTGAACGAGTGGGAGCATACAGATGCTATGGTGACTTTCTAAGGAGGAAATGAGAGCTGCTATGTTTTCCAATTTTTTTCACCATACACCAAACATGTGCGTCATTTTGGTAATTTATAATTGTCATAGGAGTGCTTGAGAAGTAGAAACTTCAAATTATAAGTTGCTTCAACTATAAATTTATAATCAGTGTTTGATAAATGAGAATCTTTTGGTCTGGGTTGATGGCTGATGCATATTAACTTGTCATTTGGTAGGAACTAGGGAGAAAATTGATAGAAGGTGAAGGAAAGTAGAGAAGTTTTCTGTGGTAGTTATCTTTCTAGATATTGCTAGTTTTGACATGAAACAGCTGGACTAAAAACATAAAACAATTTTGGATTTTACCATTTCCTTTTGCTGCATTTTTCCAGTTATATAGTATTTGTTAACAAGGTTTATGTTTTTGGATTTCTCATATCATTGTTGGATTTCCAGACATGGAGATGTTAAACCAAATGGCAAAGTTTTTCGCTTATTATCTTTTGTGTTTATATTTGATGTACCATATTGTAAGTAACATGTTTAATTGTTTGATGATATGGGTTCGGATCTGAGAATTCTACTACTAGTTTCACTAAATGAGAGTTTTTAACATGTTTTATGTTTTGTTTCATTTGATTTCATGGCTGAAGCATGCAATAGTTCTGAGTTTCAGTTTATTGTGAAAAAATGAGAAATCTCATTTTATTGTGAAAAAACATAGAATATTTGCATCACTAGTTTTAAAATCATTTATTGTAGATTGATTACAGATATGGTACGGGGAGCACAACCAGCTGGCCGAGGACGAGGAGTTGAACGGTCAGGCCAAAGGTCCTCATCACATTCCACACTAGAGGACAATAGACCCTCTGCAGTCTCACCTACTATTTTTTCTACTACTCTGACATCACCAAGATCGACTTCAGCTGGATCATCTCATGCAGCACAAAGTTTAATGAGTTGTACCTAACTTATGATTATACCTGCTACTCATGATCAGTATGATTTTCGGAAACTTATATTATTATTATTATTATTATTATTATGGTTGTTGTTGTTGTTTATATGTAATGTATTATTTGTCATTGTTGATTACTAATTATTTATTCAAATTATTTTTATTTTTACAAAAATTTTATCAGTGGTATTCTGCGCATGCGGTCGCTGTGAGACTACATGGAATAAAGTGTGTAAGAATCGGTATAACGATAAACTCTGTAAATGGCGCTATAATATAAATAAGAAGGAGGGAAGCCACTCTGCATTCCAGATAATGTTTGGAATAAATGGCAGGAGTATTGGAGTAGTACAGAGTTTAAATTAAAATATCAGCAAGCATCAAAAAATAGAAAGACTAAGAAGGCTGGCGAAGGATCAGGTGTTTCTAAACACACCGGTGGCTCGAGGTATATCATTCAACATTCTATTGATATGGTTAGATTTTTTAAACATGCGAATATTTTTTATTATTTTATTAAACTTATTTTTAATTCTTTATTTTTTAAAATATGAATCTCAGTTAGGACGTGCACTCACATGCTATGAGGTGTTTAAGCATATGCACACAAAGAAGGATGGTACTTTTGTTGACAAGAGATCGAGCGACATTAATGTAATTTTTGTTTATAAATTAAATATTTTTTATTTTTTTCGTTTCAAAATCATTTTTGCTTTCTTATATATATTTTTATTAATGGTAGCTGCTGCGGAGCAAATGATAGTGATTACATCTCAATTTTCAGAGGAGTCTAGTGAGCCCGAGACTCAACCCGACACCCAATCGCTTATACTTAGATGTCGTTGGAGTGGATACTAAGAAAACACCGAGTGTACGGTCTCGGCTCTCTTGCATTGCTTTCATATCCAGATTCGTTACGCAGCTCAGGTAGATCGTACTACGGTACGAATTTTGATGATATATTTGAGAAACAGGTACAAGAGTGAGTTAGGATTGAGATGCAGACTATGGAACAACGACTGAATGAAGAGATACACCGTCGACTAGAGGAAGAGTAGCAAAAGAGAAATGTAGAGGTGTTTGATCTCAAACAGAAGATCGCAGATATGGAGCGGTATTTTTCAGATGATGAGAGACTTGAGTTCACAACCTTCCTCTTCAGGTCTACCTGATCTGCCGACTAATTGTGAGCAGAGAGATAATGAGGATTAACTTGAAGGGGTTTTATTGCGGAAATCCGGTAAACGCAGCGGAACAGTGGGAAATCAAATTTTCCGATTTCAAAACTTTTTTCTCGGATAAATACATAATACGTATTTATTTTATTATCCAATAATCAAATTATGAAATAAAACACTATAAATCAAATTTATGTGAATTTACCGAATTACCCCTAAACCATCATTTTGTTTATTTTAATCGGCGAAATTATTCGAAACGATTTTGGATGATTCTAAATCATTACATATATGAATTTAACATGTCATACATATTGAAATTCAAATTGCAACATAAATTTCCCAAAATTTAGCCTAAGGCCGAGAGCCATATAGTAGTGGGTTTAATGTGCATTTTGCACTTTCAATGTTCAAAACACATTAAGATAAAATCCAATCAACCCAATATTTACATGCATCATATACACATCCAAATACACACCATAAATAATGAAAAGCCCCAAATTTGGAAATGGTCTTAAACCCTAATTTTTCAATTTCTTGAAATTGGATAAATTAGACCAAATTGGTTTAAATCCAATACTTCAATCATGTTTCTTCCATTCAAATCAAGTATCAACACAATGAAATAACTATAGATCAAATCTAGGTCATTTAAGAGTGGTCAACAACTCTAGATTAGCAACAAGTTTTTTAACTTTCAAAGAAGCTAGTTAACACCTTATAAGCATTTTATCAACTTAATACATGCTCAACCCCATATCAAACTTCCATCCACCAAAACACAAAGAATAAAGAATCGAAAAACATAAGAAACTCATAGCATGAAGCCTAGAACTCAAGGAACATTTTTCTCTCTAATAGCAAGTTTGAAAAACTTACTAAATTCCAAGCTTTCCTTTGTTTTCTCTTCTTTTCTCCCAAGCTTCTTTTGTTTTCTTTTAATGGAGTTTTTTGATAAGTGTTGATGGTCATATAACCCTAATGAAAACAAAACAATATATACCCTATCAATTTGGCCTTGCCGAATTTGGTATATACCAAATATCAAGATATTTAATTTTTGCTTTATTAAAGTTCAACTTGCCAACTTGTTAATAATGATCATTACACTTTAATGACATTTTCAATTAAGTCAACAATTGCAACTTGGTCATTAAAACAAATATCATAACTTTAAGATATTTATATTTTAATTAATTAATCATTTAACAATTAATTATTAATTAATTAATTAAATACAAATATATTAAATATATGTATTATATTTACAATAAATATCAAATACATGATATATTTATAATATTAGTCAAACATCTCAATTAGACAATTATTAATGTGTATTTGAATTAATCTAATATAAATGCAAATACCAAAAATTAGGAAATGACTATCGGGTACTACTTTCCTACACTTTTATTTTTCCTTTAAACAAACTTTAAACAACTTTAATATCAATATTATTTATAAATGTTGCACTAGTGCTCTCTACGAGTATATTTCATTAGTGAGACTCTCTAGATTTAGGCATTCCGTCACGAAATCCAATTTCGGTCTTCAATTTATCCACCCGTAAATTATGGACGATCACAGATAAACTCTCTGAATCATACAGGTCGAGGTCATGGCAAATGTATATTCCTCGCGTCAAGGTATCCCGGATAAATCCCAGAAATCAAAGAGATATAGATGTAAACGTCAATTCTATATGGATTATCCAGTCAACTATTCTATTAACAATCTCAAAAAGAATATTTAGAACTAACTTTTAAAATGTACCTTGGGGCCATGGATTTTATCTGATTTCTATCATATATGGACTAGCTATGCTATGATACACAGAACTGACGGATCTTATCTCGATACACACAAGACACCCTGAGGGTCTATTCTACACCCCAACGAACAGGCGGAGGTCTGTGATCTTATTAGATCGGTGACGTGACTGTTATCTAAGTGTAGAAGAAGTCTCATTGCCCATAAAACGTGGTGGCATCTCAAGTCTAAGATCACAAGTGCTACTCAACCAATGAGATTCTTATTGACATTGGGTGTACCATCTATTAAGAATCTTCGGTGAGTCGTTCAATGTTTATCCGCTATAAACAACCTACACATCTATACTAGTCTCCAAGGACTTATGGTTCATTGAGAAACCATTGGAATCATATATTCAAGTATACGACATGTACTACCGGTCTCAATGGGTTTACTTTACTGACCAAGTAGTGTAAACCTTGACCAGGAACTGTCTGAGAATGACAACTCATGATACAACTCCATGTCAGTTGCAATACTTTTGTAACAGCATCATGACTAGTCATTCTAAGGTCATTACGTCTTTACCATATTAAAAGATACATTATATTATAGAAAATGTATATATTATTCATAATAATAACATTTTACAGAAGTATTCATAAAGAAATACAACCGGAAATTGGCGCTCTGAGCACCAACCCCAACAAAAACTCCCACTTGCTCTAGTGCCAATAACAATTGTATCTAATACCCATCTACTCCACGTGTTTATCAAACAACTTTGGAGGTATGGCCTTCGTCAGCGAGTCTCCTACATTATCTTCACTCGGTACCTTGCACACGACAATATCCTATCGCGACACAATCTCTCGAATGATGTGGTACTTGCGATCCACATGCTTCGACTTCTGATGAGCCCTCAGTTCCTTTGCTTGCGCAATGGCTCCAGTATTATCACAGTATAACGGAATCGCATTCTCGATACTTGAGACAACTCCCAATTTTGTGATAAAGTTCTTTATCCACACAGCCTCTTTTGCAGCTTCAGAAGCTGCAATATATTCTGCCTCAGTGGTGGAATCTGCTGTTGATCCCTGTTTGGAACTCTTCCAAAAAACTGCACCTCCGTTAAGGGTAAATATGAATCTAGATGTAGAATTTCTATCATCGAGATCCGATTGGAAATCGGAATCCGTGTACCTGTTAACTTGTAGTTCATTTCCTCCATAAATTATTAATTTATCCTTAGTACCTTTAAGATACTTGAGGATATGTTTAATGGTCATCTAATGGTCATTACCTGGATTGGACTGATATCTACTAGTTACGCTAACAACGAAACTGATATTAGGCCTCGTACATAACATGGCATACATTATGCTACCCAAACACGAAGCATAAGGTTGGTTAGACATTCTAACCTTCTCATCTTCTGTTTGTGGACTCATCTTCTTTGAAAGATGAATCCCATGTCTGAGCGGTATGTTTGCTGTGTTACAGTTACCAAAATTATACCGTTCCAAGATCTTATCTATGTACATTGATTGGGATAACCCAATCAGCCCCATTTGTCTGTCTCCATAGAATTTTATCCCTAAAACATAGGAAGCTTCTCCCAGGTCCTTCATGGAGAAATTCTTACAGAGGTACGCTTTGACGCTTTGTAACATACCTAAATCATTCCCAATGATTAAGATGTCATTAACATATAGGACTAAAAATACGACCATGCTCCCACTGGCCTTCTGATACACACAGGATTCTTCCGAATTCTTGAGAAAACCAGACGATCTAATAATCTCGTCGAATCGAAGATTCCAACTTTGTGATCAACATCCTATGTAGTTCATGGTAGGAACAAATAATTTCATTCATGTTGAAGTACATCACGAATTGGCGATAAGAAGCTGGGAGCGAACCAAGAATGACACTTCTACCAAGAATGTCATTCAGAGGAAGATTATGTTG
>SKCR01045418.1:0-46971 GCA_019454045.1 Zanthoxylum bungeanum | reverse complement strand
TGGTTAGTGGTTGCTAAGTTGGGGGAGAAATAAAGAGAACATGTGATGATGGAGTGTGAGAGAGATAAGATAAATCAACATTTCAATTTTTAAATAAACATAAATAAGAGACTTGGTCTCACAATGCCAATGGTATATAATATTCCTCTGGATGGGAAAACAATTATTTGTCACGCTGAAAAAACAAAGATTATTTTTTTGAAATCGTTGAAAACCCTACCACCAAACCACCCCCTCTGAGCTTAAGCGGAGTAGGTAAAATCCCCAGCTGTCTTAGGCTCTTACAAGAAATGTACTCCATAAATTCGAACACATGATCTTAAGGTGAGATTCGGAGCCCTACACCACCAAGCCACGTCCCTAGATGACGAAAAAAGTAAAGATTATACAAAATTATAAAAGATAGGATTGTTTGCATCTAAATCATACTTCTTTTGTCTATTATGAAATCATTAGATACTTGAAAAGGTTTTTAAAAAAAACATTTTGCCAATGGAACAAAATAATAATTTCAACCTGTGCATCAACTCTATAATGCGTTATTGCATTAGATGAAATATTTCAGATACTTGCTAAGCATGTCATATATGACGAATATTTTACAAATGTTGGGAACATTTTCCAAATTGCCTTTTGCCTAATCTCAGCTATCCTGGTCTCCTTAACATGAGAATATGAATACATGTTTGCAAGTGTTTTTTACCGTATTATGTTGAACATTGATTTCATTCTGACAAATCTATGAGATCTATTTTTTTGGAGCTATGAATCAGGTTAGCTACTTGTCTTCTCCATTCATGAATTGGAACCTGCAGAGCAATACATTAAAAGGGTTAGAGCTCAATTTCACCACTGCCGTACAAAACAATCAACTGACAACCACGACCACAAATTTGCTTGATGCACTCAATTTTTAATCTTAACTACACGTCAAATTCAAACAAACGAATGAGCTAAATAGAAAATTCTCACAGTTGGGAAGCCACCGTAATCCCCAGGATCTGTGATGTCCTTGGTGACACAGCTATTAGAATGACATGCATTTGAATCATTACATGCAGATGAGTACGTAGATTGTAATACCGCGTGACCAAAAAAAAATATTAAATATTAAAATATGAGTAATTATTTGCTAGTGACAGACAGCTTGACAAATTTGAAAGATTATAAAAGAGAGAGAGGGGGAGACGCGTTCAAAAGGAAAAAAAAAAAAGAAAAGCAAAAAAATTCTCTCTCTATCCTAATTTTCTCTCTCACACCCTCTCTTTTTGCCTAAACTTACAACCGCCGCTGCCACTTCACCGTAGATCAGACGCCGCCACGCGCCGACCCGCCTGGTAGCTGCCGACGTCAGCTTTCCAGAGCCGCCGAGATCGAGACCATCGGCCACCAGACGCTCCTCCACGTGTCGCCAGAAAGGGACGACTCGTCGCCGTTTTTGCTGTATTTTTCGGCCATCTCCGATCACTTTTGACGGCCACCTCCGGCGAGTGAGTAATTTTCAGGCCGAGATCTTTCTAACGCCAGTAGTCACTTCCTGATCCGACATCGTTTGGGTTGTTTTCCGTATTGTAATTACCGGTAATTCAGGATTTATACTGGAAGTTGAGATCCGACCGTTGGATCGGCGATCCGAACGTATCAGATTGTTGCTCTCGATTATACTAGCGTTTTGGTATATATATCCACCGTTGAAAGTATCTAGTTGTGGGGCCCGATTTTTGGTAGTGGGGCCCGATTTTCGTTGTAGGGCCCGCTTGCCTCGTTAAGCGTATCAGCAAGTTCCGAAGCCGTTTGTCGCTGTGATCCTTGAGATGTTGGCTGACCAGTGGATCTTTCTTTGAGATATTTGGAGATCGTTGGAGCTCGATTCTTAGCGAGGAGATATATATATTAAGGGCTTTTGCGTGGATAGAGGTAAGTACACTGCATGATGATTCTCTTAACATAATTGTTTGATGATTGATGGTTGATGGTTGTTGTGGAAGTTTATATACAAATATATTGGTATAATAATATTTATAATTATTTACATATATATATTTATATATATGATTGTTGAGATATAAATATTTATTAATCGAAAGCATGATAAATATGATTTCATGATTGCTGAGATGAGATTGATGGATTGGATGTGGGATGTGATTGTATTGGATGATGTGTGTTGTTGAATTATGCAGCCGGGTTTTGTATGATAATGGTTGTGGATGAGATGAGATATGATGATACATTACATGATCTGATATGATGGAAACTTTGGGAGTTGTGATGAGATACTCTCTCATTGGTTATGATATGATGGAAAACCTTGGGAGTTGTGATGAGGTACTCTCTCATTGGTTATGATATGGTGGGAAACCTTGAGAGTTGTGATGAGGTACTCTCCCATTGGTTTCAAACCACTATCATACTGAACCCGGATTAGCAACCATGTTGGATGGATGTTTGTATTGTTGTGGGTTGATAGCTTGAGATGATATTATAATATATGCTATTTTCATATATTATATACTTATGTATATATATCCTTATTTTGTTGGTGAGATCATGTTGAGAGTATGAGTGCTTACTTGCTGAGCTTTTTAAGTTCACTCCCCTCTTCCTAAACATTCCAGGTAGTCCGTCAGCACAGTAGTATCAGTACCAGATTTGATCCACGTGCCACAGTTGTATTCTCGGGGTTAGGCCAGACATTGTGTCAACATTTGTATTTTTAATTAAGTCTTGTGTTGTAAACCATAAAAGTTGTGTATACTTTATGAGTTTGTAATTTGTGATGTAATAATTGTGTGTTTTAAATTGGTTGATTTGTCATATAGAATGCTTAAGCTAAAGAAGTCTATGAACCTCTTTCTAGGGTTGGGCCCGCTCTAGGGAGGAGGTCGTGACATAGATGTACTCCAATCACGGAAGCACTAGAACCATGGTGTATAGGCATTTAAGTTGACAGATGAAAGTCTGCCAATGGCTTCAAGAACTGTGGAAAGAAAAAGATATGTCTTACCTGCTAGACTGATACACGGTTTGCAATACGGTAATATAATTTTCACTCTATAAGCATCCAATTAAATATAGGAATAAATTATCAATGTTCCAGAAATTTTTTAAAAAAGATAGAGCCATCTCAAAATTTGAATGGATAAACATATTTTTCCTTTCAAACGAAAAATAGTAATAAAGAAGTGCTTTATCGAGTATATACCTCAGAAAGAACGAAAAATAATAAAAATGGAGTAAACAAGTAACAGTGTTTTATTGTGTTAGTTACTAGTATTAGGGTTGTGCTCGGAGCGCCAATTCGAATCGTATTTATGACCGGTTCATAAATAGGAACAATTTATTTTCATAATACTACATAATAGATGGTAGCACCTCTTCTATATATATATATATATATTATATATATATATATATATTTGATCTAATTTGATTAGATTGAAACTAAATCTAGTTTAGTGATATATATATTTGACAAAGGCTCGAGAATTTATAACGCGGTGCGCAGTTACAACGTAGGTTATAATTGACATTGGGAAGCGACAATATTGTTAGGGTTGGTGCTCGGAGTGCCAATCCGGATCATATTTATGTCCGATTCATTAATACGAGCAATTCTATTTTCCATAATATTACCTAATTTTTTGGTAGCACCCTTGTTTTTTTATACATTTATTCGATATAATTACGATTAGATATCTGATTACGATTAGATCGGAATTGAATCTGGTTCAGTGGTACGTGTATATTAGAAAAAGACCATAAGATTTACAATCTAGTGCGCATTTACAACGTAGTTTGTAATTGACATTGGGAAGCGCAATATAATATGTATATCCTTAAATAAAGTTCCTGATCAAGATTTACTAACACGGGTCGATTAGTAAAATCCGCTAAGACCAGTACATATCGTATATCATGACTTGGTCCAATGATTTATCCCAGTGAACCATGAGTCTTGGGAGACTCGTATAAACATCTAAGTGTTTATTTGATAAGACACTGAAAATCAATTGGTCGGTTCGACTAAAACGCGTTTTATGTTATTTTGCGGAAAATCGTTCCGTGAAAGTTTCCTAATATTTTCATCATTAATTATGTCATTATATGATATCGAATAATAAGTTTATGTGAAATATGAATAAATTATAGATATATTATATCGAATAATTTATTCAGTAACTTTAAAAGTTTTAAAATTACGATTTTGCCTAAACCGCGTCTGACCCCAACAACTAGTATCTCTAAACGGATAAATTACGAAAATACACAAGATTTCTTCAACATTTTGCCATGCTCATCCAAAAAAAAAAAAAAAAAAAAAAAATTCAAATCCTGGAACATAAACAACATGCTCTTTTATAACGCAACAATTAATTGCGTTATAGTTAAAGTTCTGTTTATCTTTAAACAGTTGGCACACCCCATTGTGAATATTATACATGAATCACCTACAGTGCAGTTACTGAAAGCAACATTAAACCTGCAGAAAGAAAACATATATAGCTACAGATAGTATCAAATACTGAAAATTGAATGTAGATGTAGTAAAATAAGTTAATTATAATATCTTATCTTCGTTGATCGATTAGCATATACTAACAACGGGAACAACAACAATTCCTAATCCAATACACACATTTGCACCCAGTAGAACAGCTTTTGAATGAACTATACCACCATCTTCGATCAGCCCCGGCCAGTTGAATCAATGCAGGCTGATTGGTGGAACATCCCACCTCCATTGCGACATTTTTTAAATTCTTGGCGGTTTTCTACGCCTGACATTTTTTTAAATTTTACATTTCAACTCAACAGAATTCAACATTTGTGAACAACACTGAAGCCATAGGAAACAATTCTGTTAGCCTCAACTTTGAAATATCAAACCCCAACAAAAGAATTGGCATCTATTACAAATACATCAACATAACCTTCTATTACAATGATGCAGTCATTGGCACAAATTCTCTAACAGGATTCTACCAGAGATACAATAAAGCTACTTCATATGGAGTGGTAATGAATACTGATTTACAAAAATTAAGAAGAAAAGTTACCAGCAACAGCTTAGAAAGGATCCGGGTTTGCTTGGAAACTGCCGTTAGGTACAAGATATTCATGAGTTCGAAGACGAAGCTTCATCGGATGGATTATGAGGCATACATAGGCATTGGTTCAGATGGAATAGTTTCAGGGGAGAGAGATACAAAGCTACAGGAAATTGCGAAGTAGAAAATTAAGATGGAAAAAATTAAGGGATGTTTAGACAAAAAAAAACATGAATAATTTAAGTTTTAAATATAATTTTTCCTGTCAATGAAAGCATATGTTGTATATTGCTGTATTTTTGAAGTGCATAACACAAGCTTCTCACAGAATAGACTTAATACGCCTCGTCTAATTTTCAGTTTTCACTACATGACCATGACCATAGAAGTAGACACTTTAAATGTTTGAAGAGAGTTAATTGCCATTACTCTTAGAGAGAAGCCTTTCAAGTGCCATGAAGCTACTCTCATGTGGCCTTGAGTCTACATTATGTATCACAGAAAGCTAAATATCTCACGGTCCTTCAAACTCAATGCTAAACTTCTATTTTTTGTAAAGCAATCTGTATCATTTGAACATATTATTTTGTTCTATATCTAACAAAAATATAATCACTAATGACGAAAATTGATTGTAATGCTTTCATAAGATTCAAGAACAGTTGATTACATTTGGAGGATGATTTCCAAAGAAGAAAGAACAACAAAAATGAAAACCACTTATATCATTAGCACCAAAGTTCATCACGTCCTCATCTCGACCATTGGCAGATATTATAATCTTCCTTCTACCATCTCGTCTGCTAACTTCGACTCTGGCGCTGCATCTTTGGCTGTATGAATAACTAGATGAAGTATTTGGGTTGGGTTTTGGTGGTGGGTCTGTCTTTTTGAACCCAGATGACGAAGGCTTTCGAGTTCTTGAGAAATTATGATCACCATCTGCTCGAGGCTGAGACTGACTTGGTGAATTGGAATCAGCTTTGCTTTTCTTGGAAAAGAAACGACGGTCGTACGCTTCTCTCTTTTCAGGATTCGTCAAAACCTCCATGGCCGATTGAATGATCTTAAAAGCACCCTCGGCGGCGATGGACGTGTTCTTGTCAGGATGTAACATCAACGCTAATCTCTTGTACTGTTTCTTGATTACGCCAATATCAACTTCAGGATCAGTAATGGCAAGAATTTCATACCATGTAGATTTTGTAGAGGCTAGTTGATGCACTCTGTAGGCAGTGAAATAATCATCGAGGTTGGGCAAATCTGGGTTGAAATCTTTGGCGGCATTGAGAGTCTTGATCGCCATGTCTATGTTCTGAACCTTGAAATACTCTTCTGCAGCATCTCTAGCTTTTTCGGCCGCCAACTTCACAAGATTGGTAAGCATTGTGACTTTAGGAATTTAGAGAGACGAAACACGTTTTGGTGATGAAACAAATGTTTTTATAGTGAAAAGATGGTTAGCTTAAATTTGAAGCACTTTGGTTGTTTCCTAATTGATGCGGGTCTCTAGTCGTTAGATTTTGTTAGTTATTCCTTAATCTACAACGAGTATTACGCGGGTAATTCCGTTTTGTAAATATTTTAAAAGAGATAGAAAGAGAATGGATAGGCATATCCTAGTTGATGCAAGTCTCCAATTGTTAGATTTTGTTGGTTATTGGTTAACTGATTGCGAGTAATAGACGTTTAATTTGGTTGTGTAAATCGTAAAGATTTAAAAATAAAATGAAAATGATTTATTTTGGGTAAACCTAGAGTTTTTCTATCAATTTTGGTTTTCCTGTAAAAATTGGTGTTAGCTATGGGAATTATTATCATTTAACGTTTTTATTTTTGCGACATGTACAATGGGAGAAAAATGATTTAATTTTTCCCTCTGTGTTAGTGATAGAGAAAATTAACCATCAATTTCCATTTTACTTGGGAGAAAATGTTGGGTGCCCATTTTGATTTAAAAACCCGAAATTTGCCCCAAATTGGTAATTTAAACAGATAATTAGATTACAAGAGCCCATGCCAATGGTATAATCTTCCTCTGGATGGGAAAAAATTATTTGCACGCTGAAATTTTTTTGAAATCGTTGAAAACCCTACTACCAAACCATTCCTTCTGGGCTTAAGCGGAGTATGTAAAACTCACAGCTGTCCCATGCTCTTACAAGAAACGTACTCCCTGAATTCGAACTATGAGCCCTACACCACCCAGCCACGTCCTTAGAGGATGCTCGGTGGTCATCGACGAACGATCGATCGGCGTTAACTCTTATTTTTGGCTCGTTTCACAACAACCGAATGTCCGAATTTGTAACACCCCCAAATAAATTTAAGGACTAAAATATTAAGTTTGTGGAAGTTGAAATTAAAATGCGGTTAAGATCAAGTTTAGGGTGGCAAACGAATTTTGCCATATAAGCTGATATTTATTTATTCACACATACACACATCATCCGGCATATACAAAATAAATAAAGAAAAGAAATACGACCCAGCAATCTCTACGAATAAACGACAGTCAATTAGTTCTCACAAGACTAACAACTACTAGATCTTTTCAGAACAGTTCATTTTCAGACAGAAACACACTCCTTAAAATTTCTCCTGTCAAAAATAATATTGTAGAGGCAAAAAAGTAATTACTGATATATATGTTTCTGCTGTTGAATTGTCTTACAAGTTACATCCACTACAAAAATTATACCATTTAGCGTCAAAATAAATCGACGCCAAAAATCATATTTTCGACGCAAAATATTATTAGCGTCGAAATAATAAGACGCAAAAAGTGGTCGCTGAAATGTCGACGAGAATAACTTTTAACGTCAAATTAAATAATTGCGACGCTAAAGACTGTATTTGGCGTCCAATTTTTTTCGACGCTAAATTAAATTTTCTGACGCTATAGGTTATATTTGGTGACGAAATAAGTCGACGCTAAAAGTTTGACTTTTAGCGTCGAAACATTTCGACGCTAGAGTATATTAAAAAAGTAATATATGTATACTTACTGCGGCGATTTTCTTGTAACTATTAGCTTCGAAATGTTCGACGCCAAAATCAATCTTTTGGCGTCGACTGTTTCGACGCTAATAGTTAAAAAAATTTGTTTTTTTAAAAAAATTATTAATTTACTTCTTTTTAGTCTAAAATAATTAATTTAATATTTAATTTAATTGAAAATTTTTTTGATTAATAACAGAATTACGAAATATTATAATAATTATTATATCCAATTTTTTTTTAGAAAAAAAAAACATATTATATTAAAACTATTTGTTCAAAATGTTTATACAAAACCAAATATAAAATTTATTGCTGCTGTGATGGGGGGACGCTCGAGCCCAATGCACCCTGACTGATTGAGGCCTCCAACATCTGACGGAAAACCATCATTTGCTGTTCGAGATGCTCCATCTTCTTCTCGTGGTCCACATTGACCTGTTGTAGCTCGTCCTTAGTCTGCTTCAGCTCGTCTCGGGTGGTGGCTAACTCATCTCGAAGAGAGACATTTTCCGAATTAACAGTACTGCGTGCAGATGACGTCGGCTTCTTACGAGGGCCAAGGCCAACGTTGTAAGCTGTCTGATTCTTGAAAACCAATTGCGACAACTGCTCATCTAGTATCGGGTCGGACCATGTCTCCTGAGTTTGATGTTGGAGTTCCATCATTTCGTTCTGTTTCAAAAAATAAGTTAATATTAGAATTTGAGAAAAAAATTAATATATATAATATTAATTATTTTATTTTAAAAACTGAAACTTACATAGCATGTAACACCCCAAATAAATTTACGGACTAAATTATTAAGTTTGTGGAAGTTGGAATTAAATATGCGGTTAAGGTCAAGTTTAGGGTGGCAAACGAATTTTGCCATATTAGTTTTTATTTATTTTTACACACACACTGTTAGCACATACGAAAGAAAGATAAGAGACAGAGAGAGACGTAAGGGTGAGAGAGAGAAGAAAGAGAAAAAAAAGAGGAAATATAGTTTTGATCCCGATCCGACCAATCCGTAGCTCAAATCCGACCGAGTCCTTAAGGAAAAGTGTTGATCTCGTCGAGAGGATCATTTTGGTGGTGGTTTCATCTTGGGAAACTTCCAATTTTTGTAGAGATCTCGGTAAGAAACTTTTTATGGTTTTTCTTGATTTCCCGTTGATCCGGAACTCCGATCGACGAACCGTCAGCGCATTAGATCCGGGGAGAGGAGGGGAACGCTCGGCCGTCGGAAAATTTCTGATCGGACCGGCGCGTGGAGCTCACGCGCGCCCTATGTGGCGGCGCGTGAGGCCCACGCGCGGCCTGGCCAATCGGCGCGTGTCCACCACGCGCCGGACAGAATCCTCGTGCTGTTTTCCCGAGTCTCCTCCGCGAATTTCAGACCATTCCGAGTAGTAATGGACCTCCGAATCTTAATTTTCGTTAAGTTTGCGAGAACGACCGAACCACGTTTCTTGCATATTCTTTCATCTATTCTAGTTAGGATTATGTTCCTTATAGTAAATTCTTTTGTCTGTTAGGTGATCGTGATACCGTAAGCAGGGACGGTCCTGCTGCCTAGTTCCTTTCTCAGTAGTCAGCTCACCAGGTGCGTGGATAAACCTGTAACATTGATGTTTTCAAAAGTATATAGTATGTATGTTTTCTTAAATGAATTTTAAGGTAATGCATTAAATGAGTTTGTTTTCAGAAAGTTTATATATTTTGCTATAAGGTATGGATCGAATATTGATTATGTTGAAATCATGTGTTTGTGATATATGAGAAACTTGCATGATTTGAGATATATGAGCATGGATTTTGGAAATGATTTTTATGTTAGGATGCACCCCGTGTACTTATATGTGCCAGATTATTGCCATGAGATAAGGTCTCATGTTGCCAGTTATTGCCGTGAGATAAGGTCTCACGTTGCCAGTTTGCTCCGGATGCCAGTTTTGCCGTGGGGAAGCCCCATGTTGCCAGCTTTGCCGTATTTGTCATGAGGTTGTGCATATAGATGAATAAACAGATTTATCTTTACAGAGTATTTTTGAGCAGTATGAGTTTTATGAGAAATGAGATTTATGATTTGAGTTTTATGAGAAATGAGATTTACGATTTCAAGTAAATGTTTGAGATATCGATTTACAGCTTATGTATTTATTTATATTATGAAAGACTTGTTCGATCCACTTTGTTACTTGATTATCCACGGCACTGAGCTGTGATCCATTGCACTAAGCGTGAGCTTACCCCCCATTCCTTAACATTTCAGGTTAGCAGATTAGTAGATCGTTCTTTCATCTGCTGTTTCGTCATCATTCCTGCCAGTAGAGAAAAGGTTGTGCCAACAGTAGAGTGTCTTTATTATGTTTTGAGACTGTATTTCTAGATATGTATTTCTTGGGAGAAATTGTTATGTGGTTATAGGCATTGAGCCTTTAATTGATACTGAGGTTATTGTGTTTCCTTTATGGATATTATGTTGAGTTGGATCATGGAGATCCTAGTTTTATGATGAGTTTTATTTTCAGTTTAGATTTTTCCTTGTATTTGGAGGATTAGTCCATATTACAGGGGAAACTCTGCCAGTTTCTAGTCTCCGTCTCACCCCTACCCTACCTAAGGGGACGGGTGTGACAATTTATGGTATCAGAGCCCAGGATTCATAGATTATGTAGACACTTCATTTTCTTGATTAGTTATTCTATGTCTTCTAGCGGTTGACATCTTTCATGTGTTTTCAGATGCCTCCGCGTCTCAGAGTTCGAGGTGCAGGTCGAGTCGTACTCGTAGGATAGCAAATGTTGGCCAACCTTCTAGGGCACCTCCAGTTGATGAGGAGGTTAATTCTTATGATGGGGAACCTTTGAAGGGAACCCTAATCCTGTTGTAGAAGATTCCATAGCTTCGGTTTTCGGGGATAGTACCCCAGTTCATCATCTCCTAGCAGTAATGTTCCTCCAGCCCCTGCAGCACCTCAGGGAGATATTCCAGCAACCTCCTCCAGTAAATCAGGGTTATCCTATACCTCCTCCAGGTTACTACCCTCCACCTTATTATGCTCCTCCACCAGCAGATGTTCTCCTGGTGCTTACCCTTATCCGTATTACTACCCTCCAGCATGGGGTCATGGTCCAGCTCAGGTAGCTCCTATAGTTAATGAAGATAATATTGCTAAAGGAATGAAAGAAAGAGGAGCTGTTGAGTTTGATGGGAAGAAGGATCCCATTGTAGCTGGAAATTTCTTGGACAGGATTGAGAAGGCTTTTGAGTTGATGAGATTAACTGATGAACAGAAATGCCACCATGTGTATCAACTTTTGACTGAGCAAGCTGATAAATGGTGGAAGAGTGTAAGAGGTAAATTCTCAGAGACTAATGTGTTAACTTGGGAGAAGTTCAAGAGGGAGTTCATGAGTAATTATATGAATTCTGCTTTTATGGATGAAAAGAGAAGGGAATTTTATAGGTTGACTCAGGGTAGCCGCACAGTTGATCAGTATGACACCGCATTCCATGAGTTAGTGCAGTTTGTTTCACATTTGAGAGACCATGAACAGGGCAAGATGGATCATTTTCTTAACGGTCTGAATGCAGAATTGAGATCCAGGATCAGATTATTTCCTATGAACAGTTTGACAGAGATGGCAGATTTTGCTAGAAAAGCAGAGTTTGCAGAAAAAGAATGGCAAATTGGGCTAGATTTTCAGATAAGGAAGAGAAACAGGGAGCATCGATCTTTTGGAGAAGGAAATCAGAGTAAGAAATGGGGTGACTCAAGACCCAGTGGTAGTTATCAGATGAGTTCTGGACAGCGCGCAGAAACAAAGTCGACCTACAGTTAGTCAGAGTTCAGTGAGAGCTCCACCTAGTGGGATTCCTAGTGGTCAGCAAGGCCAAGCTCAAGAAAGAAGATTTCCACCATGTACTATTTGTGGGAAGAATCATCCTGGAGAGTGCAGATTGGGTACCAAAGGTTGCTATTTGTGCGGAGAAGTGGGCCACTTGAAGAGAGATTGTCCTAATGTTAGCAGTAGACAGACTCAGAGGACAGTTGTTCCTCCAGCTCAGAATTTCAGAGGCAATTTTAGTCAGAGTGGGGTTCGTGGTCAGACTTCTGGAGCTCACACAGGTTCAGGTGCTCAGAGTAGAGTTGCTCCAAGTGGTCAGACTAGCAGACCTAGAGCCCAAGGCAGAGTGTTCGCTATGACGCAGCAGGAAGCTTTAGCAGCACCAGAGGTTATCACAGGTATGGTGTCTATCTTTGGTCGGAATGCCCGAATACTTATTGATCCCGGTGCTACACATTCCTTTGTTTCAAAATCTTTTGCATTGCATGCCGATAGAGAAGGAATTGAGTTAGATTGTGAGTTAGTTGTTGCTACCCCTGTCGGATATTCCTTTATTGCTAAGCAAGTTTACAGAGGATGTGTAATCCGTGTTGGTGAGCATGATTTGTTAGCAGATTTGATTTGTGTGGAGATACATGATTTTGATGTCATTTTGGGTATGGATTGGTTATCTTTTCATCGAGCAACAGTAAATTGTCATGAGAAAGTTGTGGATTTTGAGGGTCTGGATGGACAAAGATTTTCCTTTAGAGGGGAGAGAAGATTTGTTCCCTCCTATGTGATATCTGCAATACGAGCCAGTAAGTTGTTGCGGAAAGGTTGTGATGCATATTTAGCTCACATAGTAGATACCAGAATAGGTACATCAGAATTACATGAGATTTCGGTTGTGAGGGAATTTGCAGATGTATTCCAGATGAACTACCTGGTTTACCACCGGATAGAGAAGTTGATTTCAGCATCGATGTAATTCCTGGTACAGCCCCTATATCCCTTGCTCCTTACAGGATGGCTCCTGTAGAGTTGAAAGAGTTGAAGATACAATTGCAAGAACTGCTAGATAAAGGCTTTATAAAGCCTAGTTTTTCACCATGGGGTGCACCAGTGTTATTCGTGAAAGAAGAAAGATGGTTCCATGAGATTGTGTATCGATTATCGGAAATTGAATAAGGTTACCATTCGTAACAAATATCCTTTGCCTCGGATTGATGATCTTTTCGATCAATTACGGGGAGCCAAGGTATTCTCCAAAATAGACTTGAGATCCGGGTACCATCAGCTAAAGGTGAAGGAAGCAGATATACCTAAGACGGCTTTTAGAACTCGATATGGACATTATGAGTTTTTAGTAATGCCATTCGGGTTAACTAATGCACCAGCTGCTTTTATGGACTTGATGAATCGGGTATTCAAACATTATTTGGATAAGTTTGTCATTGTGTTTATTGACGATATCTTAGTGTATTCTAGTAGCAAAGATGAGCATGAAGAACATCTAAGAATCGTTTTACAGACTCTGAGGGAGAAGGAGTTGTATGCCAAGTTTAGCAAGTGTGAGTTTTGGCTTGACAGAATTGCATTCTTAGGCCATGTCATTTCTGCAGATGGCATTTTAGTAGATCCCAAAAAGATAGAAGCAGTGGTTAATTGGGAACCGCCTACCAATGCGACTGAGATACGGAGTTTCTTGGGTTTAGCAGGCTACTACCGACGTTTTGTTCAGGGATTTTCTATCATTGCAGCACCATTGACGAAACTTTTGAAGAAGAATGCAAAATTTGTGTGGACTGAGGAGTGTCAGCAAAGCTTTGATAAACTTAAGAAGTGTTTGACAACTGCTCCAGTGCTTACTCTTCCATCAAACATTGGTGAATTTGTGGTGTATAGTGATGCCTCGAGGAAAGGTTTGGGTTGTGTTGTTGATGCAGCATGGGAAGGTGATATCTTATGCTTCTCGACAGCTTAGACCTCATGAATTGAATTATCCTACTCATGATTTGGAGTTAGCTGCAGTAGTGTTCGCACTGAAGATTTGGAGACATTATTTGTATGGAGAGAAATGTGAAATCTTCACGGATCATAAGAGTCTCAAGTATTTACTCACGCAGAGAAGGAGTTAAATATGAGACAGAGACGCGATGGATCGAGTTATTGAAAGATTATGATTGTACTATTGACTATCATCCGGGGAAGGCTAATGTAGTAGCAGATGCTCTTAGTAGGAAGTCATCGAGTATTCTAGCTCATATGGAAGTTCTACAGTTGCCATTGCTAGTGGAACTCAGATCTTTGAGAGTTGACTTATCAGTTGGTGATTCAGGATCTCTATTAGCAACTCTTAAAGTCAGGCCTATTTTAGTAGAGAGAGTCAGGGAAGCTCAGACTCAGGATGCTAGTTTTATGAAGATTATCGATGAAGTAAAAAGGAAAGAACGTTCAGATTTCTTGCTTAAAGATGACAACACATTGATGTATGAAGATAGATTATGTGTACCTGAAGTTGAGAGCTTGAAGAGAGAGATCATGGAAGAAGCCCATTGTTCTGCTTATTCTATGCATCCAGGCAGCACTAAGATGTATAGAACTCTCAAGGAGAATTATTGGTGGTGGAAAGGCATGAAGAAAGAGATAGCAGAGTTTGTATCAAAGTGTTTATCGTGTCAGCAGATTAAAGCAGAACATCAGCATCCAGCAGGTACTTGCAATCACTTCCTATTCCTGAGTGGAAGTGGGAACACATCACTATGGACTTCGTGTCAGGACTGCCTCGTACGAAGAAAGGACATGATTCAGTATGGGTGATTGTTGACAGATTGACTAAATCAGCTCATTTTCTACCTGTCAGAGTAGATTATTCTTTGAATAAGTTAGCAGAGCTCTATGTTGATGAGATAGTGAGACTTCATGGAACTCCAGTGTCAATCGTATCAGACAGAGATCCAAGATTTACCTCCAGATTTTGGCCAAGTCTACAAGAGGCTTTGGGTACTAAAGTAAAGTTTAGTACTTCTTTTCATCCTCAGACAGATGGGCAGTCAGAGAGAACCATTCAGACTTTAGAAGATATGTTGAGAGCTTGTGTTATGGAATTAAAGGTAGTTGGGATCAACATCTATCTTTGATGGAGTTTGCTTACAATAATAGTTACCATGCTAGTTTGGGCATGGCACCTTATGAGGCATTATATGGAAGGAAATGTAGAACTCCTATATGTTGGGATGAAGCAGGTGAGAGGAAACTCTTAGGTCCTGAGATTGTTCAGATTACTGTTGATAAGATAGAAGTGATCAGATCAAAGTTGAAGACAGCTCAAGATAGACAGAAGAGTTACGCAGATCTAAAAAGGAAGGACATCGAGTATCAGGTGGGAGACAAGGTATTTTTGAAGATTTCTCCTTGGAAGAGTGTCATGAGATTTGGCAAGAAAGGGAAGTTGAGTCCTCGGTTTATTGGGCCGTATGAGATCGTGGAGCGAATTGGACCAGTTGCCTACAGATTAGCATTGCCACAGGAATTGTCAAAGATTCACAATGTTTTCCACGTGTCCATGTTGAGAAAGTACAGATCAGATCCCTCCCACATTTTGCAGGAGCAACCAGTTGAGTTGAGAGAAGACTTGACATATGCTGAAGAACCAGTGGGAATTCTAGCTAGAGAGTTGAGACAGTGAGAGCTGAGAAACAGGACGATTCCATTGGTAAAAGTCCTTTGGGTAAACACTCGAAGGCAGAAGAAGCAACTTGGGAGCTTGAGGAAGACATGAGGAATAAATATCCTCACTTGTTTCCACCCTCTGGTATGTGAATTTCGAGGACGAAATTCTTTTAAGGGGGAGAGAGTTGTAAACCCCCAAATAAATTTACGGACTAAATTATTAAGTTTGTGGAAGTTGGAATTAAAGATGCGGTTAAGGTCAAGTTTAGGGTGGCAAACGAATTTTGCCATATAGTATTTATTTATTTACACACACACTGTTAGCACATACGAAAGAAAGATAAGAGGACAGAGAGAGACGTAAGGGTAGAGAGAGAGAGAAGAAAGAGAAAAAAAAGAGGAATATAGTTTTGGTCCCGATCCGACCAATCCGTAGCTCAAACCCGACCGAGTCCTTAAGGAAAAGTGTAGATCTCGTCGAGAGGATCATTTTGGTGTGGTTTCATCTTGGGAAACTTCCAATTTTTGTAGAGATCTCGGTAAGAAACTTTTTATGGTTTTTCTTGATTTCCCGTTGATCCGGAACTCCGATCGACGAACCGTCAGCGCCATTAGATCCGGGAGAGGAGAGGGAACGCTCGGCCGTCGGAAAATTCTGATCGGACCGGCGCGTGGAGCTCACGCGCGCCCTATGTGGCGGCGCGTGAGGCCCACGCGCGGCCTGGCCAATCGGCGCGTGTCCACCACGCGCCGGACAGAATCTCGTGCGTTTTCCCGAGTCTCCTCCGCGAATTTCAGACCATTCCGAGTAGTAATGGACCTCCGAATCTTAATTTTCGTTAAGTTGCGAGAACGACCGAATTGCGATCTTGAAACGTCACGTTTCTTGCATATTCTTTCATCTATTCTAGTTAGGATTATGTTCCTTATAGTAAATTCTTTTGTCTGTTAGGTGATCGTGATACCGTAAGCAGGGACGGTCCTGCTGCATAGTTCCTTTCTCAGTAGTCAGCTCACCAGGTGCGTGGATAAACCTGTAACATTGATGTTTTCAAAAGTATATAGTATGTATGTTTTCTTAAATGAATTTTAAGGTAATGCATTAAATGAGTTTGTTTTCAGAAAGTTTATATATTTTGCTATAAGGTATGGATCGAATATTGATTATGTTGAAATCATGTGTTTGTGATATATGAGAAACTTGCATGATTTGAGATATATGAGCATGGATTTTGGAAATGATTTTTATGTTAGGATGCACCCCGTGTACTTATATGTGCCAGATTATTGCCATGAGATAAGGTCTCATGTTGCCAGTTATTGCCGTGAGATAAGGTCTCATGTTGCCAGTTATTGCCGTGAGATGAGGTCTCACGTTGCCAGTTTGCTCCGGATGCCAGTTTTGCCGTGGGGAAGCCCCATGTTGCAGCAGCTTTGCCGTATTTGTCATGAGGTTGTGCATATAGATGAATAAACAGATTTATCTTTACAGAGTATTTTTGAGCAGTATGAGTTTTATGAGAAATGAGATTTATGATTTGAGTTTTATGAGAAATGAGATTTACGATTTCAAGTAAATGTTTGAGATATCGATTTACAGCTTATGTATTTATTTATATTATGAAAGACTTGTTCGATCCACTTTGTTACTTGATTATCCACGGCACTGAGCTGTGATCCATTGCACTAAGCGTGAGCTTACCCCCCATTCCTTAACATTTCAGGTTTAGCAGATTAGTAGATCGTTCTTTCATCTGCTGTTTCGTCATCATTCCTGCCAGTAGAGAAAAGGTTGTGCCAACAGTAGAGTGTCTTTATTATGTTTTGAGACTGTATTTCTAGATATGTATTTCTTGAGAGAAATTGTTTTGTGGTTATAGGCATTGAGCCTTTAATTGATACTGAGGTTATTGTGTTTCCTTTATGGATATTATGTTGAGTTGGATCATGGAGATCCTAGTTTTATGATGATGTTTTATTTTCAGTTTAGATTTTTCCTTGTATTTGGAGGATTAGTCCATATTACAGGGGAAACTCTGCCAGTTTCTAGTCTCCGTCTCACCCCTACCCTACCTAAGGGGACGGGTGTGACATAGCAGCGTTCAGCTTCTTCATTTATCCATTTGTTTCTTCATTGTAATGCGTCACACGGAAAAAAAATCTGGAGGAAAATGATGCACCTCACCTGTGTTACTCTCTTATAAACAGAAAATAAATTCAATATATTCCACATTAGTAAAAACAATGAACTGTTAAATTTTACGTTAGGATATATTACCTCAGAATGTCCGGCACGAGTGGATAAATGGCTTCGAACCTCCACGGTGGTTAAAACGCAAGTGACTTCGATTTTCCGCATTTGCGTGACATTATCCTGCATTTACCAACAATTAAGTACCGAAAACAAAGACAATTATAAATTTCGTTTATTTCAAAATTTACCCGTGTTTTTTGGTAGACCAAAGCTCACATAAGAATGTCCAGTCTTGCTCCTCTATAAAATCAGGCTTGTGTTGTGGAGCATCTGAAGGTCCATGTTCGTCGAATATCGGTTTCAGGACTTTTGTCCTATAATCTTTATAACTTTTCCCATGTGGTAGTCAATATATTGTTGGACATTCACTTTGGTCAGATCGAAGTCGGACCAATCCTACATGAAGAGCAACCAAGTAAAAATAAGTATAAAATAAAAATGTTAACTAACAAACAATATCGAAAACTTACAAGTAGCAAAGAGAATAGCTGGTTGATTTTCGTCTCTCACGGTATCTTTCTCCAAGAAACGTAGTTTTGGGGAGCTTCATATCGAGCTACAACTCATATAGCTGTATTAAACGCTGAATTATATTGTCCGACTTGACTGTGTCCATCATCTGATATCTCAATCCGGATACGGCCGTGAGTCTTAACGTACTTAGACAACCCCAGGCCACGGGTGCGTCCTCGACCATTCGCTGTACTGGACTCACCTGTGCTAGCAGAGACTCCACCAGGGCCAGTTGTCATTGCTGATGTAGATGGAGTCGCATTAGCCCGTCTGCGATTGCCCGGTGCCATCTGCAAAAACACAAAAAGTTTCATGTATTTTGAATGTAATAGAACCAAACCAAACACATGCATTTTACAGTATATGTATGAACATTATATTACAAAACCAAACCAAACTAAACTTAACCAAACCAAACACATTCCAAAATTTAATGTTAGTCAGAATTTTCTCGGCATTGGCCTTCCCTCTCTCGCTCACCTAAATCTCACTCACATACAATAATCACAAACAAAAATATACAAAGCTCTCACTCACGTAGCCACAAGCAAACAACGCCAAATTCACCACAAGCCATGCAATTCCAAACCCTTAAGCTCTTCTAGTCCCTCACGGCACTCACGCGCTCTCTCCTTTTGATTACAATCATTCGGCAACAAACAAATAAACTCGTTATTGTATCACAATACTCGGTAGCCTCCCCTCTCATTCGAGACACAAAAACACAAACCCTAAGACTGCTCTCTCCTCTCACACTCTCACATTTCGTTTTAATTTGGCTCTCTCTCACGCAACAAACAATCAACAGCCCCTTCCAACCGACCAATTCAAACACACAGACCCCACAAAACTAACCCTCAAGAACACATACTTCCCTCTGCAACCACCCAGAACAGCAGCAAATTGCTGCTATTCTGGGCAGAACAGCAGCAATTTGCTGCTGTTCTCACCTTCACCAACCACACCCCTTCACTAGCTATCATACACCCATAAATCTCACCCAAACTCAAATCTATTAACCATGAGGGTAGATTTATTGTTAAAATCACTTATACAAACCCAGCTCAAACGAACATCGAATATAAATCATCATCCCTGAATATGATCCTGAACTACTACTACTACTACTTATCGTCATCAAATAGTCCTCAAAACAAATCGCACAACGTTCATCATCTTCAATAAAATCTTTGATACTATTACTTAAACTTAACTTCATTTAAATGAGACTTACCTGTAAAATCTATGAATTTGCTGAAGAAGAGTGGTTGGAGCCGAGAAAGAAGAAGAATGCATAGAGAAATATATGATTTTGGACGTCTGAGCCGAGAAAGAAGAAGACACTGGTTTTATGGATTTAATGGACATTTAGTGTCGAAATTATTCGACGCCAAAAGTAAAAAATTTCGACGCTAAAAAATTGACGGCTTATTAAAAATTTAGGGTTATTTTTCCGGATATTTAATTTTTTTTATTTAGCGTCGAAATTAAACAAATCGACGCTAAATTGATGTGATCCTAGCTGCACCTGGTTCGGTCCAGACCACAGTCGATCCAATCCATGTACCAGTTGGACCAATTACAAGACACATGGCTCGGAAGATCAAGGACGCTATGGCATGCCTGGCCCAACGCCATGTAGCTGAATTGAACAAGCATGTTCGAGATCTATTGGACTTCAAGGAAGAGGGTTCAAGAGTTATACACTTGACCCAAGTCATCGGGGAGCAGCATGAATCGTTTTCAGTTATTTAGGCATATATATTATTTATTTGCATGTATGGAACCAACAGGGATTACCGTTTTTATTTATTATTTGGGTTAGTTTATTTTATTTAGTTATGGGTTCAAAGTGGGCTAGAAATTAGGAATTATGAGCTTTTAGTTGATAATTGGTAGTTCATGGCTATATTAGTCTTTTTAGCTCTCTTAGGGTTTGAGTATGTTACTATTTAAACTCAAAAACAACTCTTAATGAACGACCCTATTTTTTGTGCGTGAATAGTAACCTTTTCTTGAGATTGAGAAAATTTTATCATCGTTCAGTGATTGAACAAAGACTTATCAAAGGGTTGGCATCCTTTGTGGCGTCCTATTTGCTGGCAAAATTCATCTGAGGCTATCTCCAAGGGTTTTCAAGAACAGGTCTTTGGGGGTCTACGGGATCTTGGATCGGATTTCGTCTGTTTCGCATCCTGTTTCGTATCAATTGGTTATCAAAGCCAGATTTCAGGTCTGACTTTATTTTTTTTTCTTCTTTCTTTTTGTTTCTCATTTGTTTCTGTCTGTCTCGCCAATCTTGCTTGTGTTACAGTGTTGTTGACAAAACGACAAAAAAAATTCTATGTCTTCATTCTAATTTGTGTTTTCGTAGGCTAGTGTCAAAAAAAAAAAAATCCTTCAATTGCGTGTGTCAGTAAACCAAAAAAAAAAAAATTATTCCATCAAATAACTTTTGGGTTTACTGTGCATGTTGATATAGGCAATTTCTTATTTATTCTAAATTGTTTGTCCTATAAATTGAAGTGTAATATTATTGTTGGTTTTTTTTTTTTTTTTTTTAAAAAAAGTTGCTGTCAGTGACCAAAAAAGAAAAAAAAAAGTTGTCTGTGACAAAAAAAAAACAAAAAAAAAACAAAGTTCACGCCTGTGAACAGAAAAAAAAAGAGTGAGAAACACATTGATCTTGTTTATTTTATTATTTCAATTTGCACTCTAGTTTTAGGTTTTGTTGATCGAGTATCGTCGTTGCTTCTTGAGTCACGCCTTATTACTTGATACCCTTATTCCTTTGATTACACACGGATTGTGCAATTCATTGGTGGTTAGCGTTCGACATTGAACGGATGTAATTTTTTGAAGAGAGTGCTTGAGAGAGAGTGAAACACAAGAGTTCGTGAGGTTTTCTTTGTTTAATTAATTTATTTCTTGTTATTACTAATCTGTTTATTAAGTAAGATGGTAGAGAAAGATATGGACGTTAATGGGAAGTTTAACACCATGGAGCAGAATATGGTTGAGTTCCGGGAGATGTTTGGAACTATGAATGCGGCAATAAAGAGGTTGTCGATGGAGGTTACTAGTCTCCAATTCTCTAGTGTTCAGAAGGAGGTTGATGGGCCACAACAATCTAGGCAGGAACAGGCAGAGCAACAACCACATAGGGTACCTATACATGAGTTTGAGGCAGAGAATAATCTGGATGATATGGAAGAGTTGGATGAGTTCGAAAATGAGGAGGATAGGTATGGACCGCGGGATAGACGGTATGAGATGAGATATGACAGACGTGATAGGAGGTTTGATGAGCTGAGAAGTTTTCAGAGAGGAGATAGAAGGGCCTTTGGGGGAGAAAATAGACGATTTGGTGATAGGTTTGGTGACAGATTTGGAGATAGATATGGGCGAGATGCATATTATGAGCATAATTATGACTATCGGAGGGAGCCTGACAGGAGAGATCATGGTAGGAGAGATGATATTGATGGTGACCTAGGCAGTATCAAGATGAAAATTCCATCTTTCCACGGCAGAAATGATCCAGAGGCGTATTTGGACTGGGAAAGGAAGATTGAGTTAATCTTTAATTGTCATAGGTATTCTGATGAGAAGAAGGTGAAGTTGGCTGCAATTGAGTTTACAGACTATGCAGTGATTTGGTGGGATCAGTTGGTAACTAATAGGAGGAGGAACCATGAGAGGCCCGTTGAGACTTGGGAGGAGTTAAAGGCTCTCATGCGTAAGAGGTTCATTTCAAGCCACTATTACAGAGAATTATATCAGAAGCTACAACATTTGTATCAGGGTTCGAAGAGTGTTGAGGATTATCATACAGAGATGGAGGTAGCAATGATTAGGGCGAATGTGGTGGAGGATAGAGAAGTCACGATGGCTCGGTTTTTAGGAGGGTTAAATAAGGAGATTGCAAGTGTAGTTGAATTGCATCATTATGTGGAGTTGGAGGATATGCTACATATGGCGATCAAGGTGAAAGAAAGACAGTTGAGGAAGAAATCCGCATCTAGATACACTACACATGGAACTTCTGCTTGGAGGGGGAAGTGGCCTAGTAATGAACGGAGAGATGAGGGTTTCAATAAGCCCAGGGCTGATAGTCGTAAAGGAAAGGAAATTGAGGCAGGTAGAGTTAATGTTAAATCTGAAGTGGTAATTCCAAAATCCAAGGAGGTAAAATGTTTTAAGTGCTTAGGTTTGGGACATTATGCATCACAGTGCCCCAACAAGCGAACACTAATAGTGAAGGATGATGGTAATATCGATTCCACAGATAAGGAGGTGGAAGATGATGTGCCTGCATTAGAGGATGCTAATGATTATGAGGGAGCAGCATACCCACTAGAGAACCCGTCGCTTGTGTCTAGGAGAGCATTAACAGCACAAATAGTTGAGGAGGAGACCGAGCAGCAGAGAGAGAATATTTTTCATACTAGGTGTAGCGTGAATGAGAAGTCATGTAGTATGATCGTAGATGGGGGTAGTTGCACCAACGTGGCTAGCACAGCATTGGTGGCAAGATTAGGATTGTCATGTTTGGCACATCCTAAGCCATATAGGCTACAATGGCTTAATGAGTGTGGTGAGATCAGGGTGACCAAGCAGGTATTATTGACTTTTACCATTGGACCTTACACGGATGAGGTGTTATGTGATGTTGTACCAATGCAGGCAGGTCACATACTTTTGGGGAGGCATTGGCAGTTCGATAGGAATGTGATACATGATGGGTTTCGAAACAAATATTCTTTCCAGCATAAGGGCAAACCCATTACATTATACCCTTTGACACCAAAACAGGTCCATGTTGATCAAGTAAAATTACAGTTGGAAAGGGAGAGAGAGAGAGAGAGAAGCCGCATCCTTGGGAGATAAGAGTGATAATAGTGAGAAAATGAGATCTAACACGAGAGTGGGGGAAACACTGGGATTAGAACTGAGAGTAAACCCAAGGGAAATGGGGCTGAGGGAGAGAGTGAAAAGAAATAGAGAGTGAAAAATAGTTTTTATCTTGGTGAGGGAGAAGTGAGGAGAGCCTACAAAGCTAGCAAACTCATGTTGCTGCTAGTGTATAAAGACACACCACACTTTTCTTTACTTACTAACACTAACAATTCACTTCCTATTTCTATTTCTTCTCTTTTGCAGGAATTTGAAGACGAACTCACAGAGGACATTCCTAATGGGCTTCCACCCATTCGAGGGATAGAACATCATATTGATTTCGTGCCTGGAGCTGTCATTCCTAATATACCCGCATATAGGAGTAATCCTGAGGAGACCAAAGAACTTCAGAGGCAGGTTGAAGAGCTGATGGAGAAGGGTTTTGTACGAGAGAGTATGAGCCCGTGTGCAGTACCAATGTATTAGTGCCTAAGAAGGATGGGACGTGGCGTATGTGTGTGGATTGTCGTGCCATCAATAATATCACGGTAAAGTATCGACATCCCATTCCTAGGCTAGATGATATGTTAGATGAACTGCATGGATCTAGGATTTTCAGTAAAATTGACCTTAAGAGTGGATATCACCAGATTCGTATGAGAGAGGGTGACGAGTGGAAGACCGCTTTTAAAACTTAGTATGGGCTATATGAGTGGTTAGTAATGCCTTCTGGTTTAACAAACGCCCCTAGTACTTTTATGAGACTTATGAACCATGTGTTGCGTGCATGTATAGGGAAGTTTGTAGTGGTCTATTTTGATGATATATTAGTATACAGTAAATCTTTAGATGAACATGTAGTTCATTTGAAATGTGTGCTTGATATTTTAAGAAAAGAAAAATTATTTGCTAATTATAAGAAATGCACATTTTGCAGGAGAGTCGTTTTTTTTGTTGTTGTAGTGACTGCAGATGGCATAGAGATGGACGAAGAGAAAGTTAAAGCGATTAGGGATTGGCCAACACCTACTACAGTGTCTGACGTCAGAAGCTTTCATGGATTGGCGAGTTTCTACAGGCGTTTTGTGAAGGACTTCAGTAGCATATCAGCACCATTGACTGAGGTAGTCAAGAAGACTGTTGGATTTCAGTGGGGTGAAGCTCAAGAGAATACTTTTCAGACTCTTAAGGAAAGGTTATGCAGTGCACCAGTTCTCGCACTACCTAATTTTGAGAGCACATTTGAGATAGAGTGTGACGCAAATGGCATAGGTATTGGAGCAGTATTGATGCAAGAGAAAAGACCTATTGTGTACTTCAGTGAAAAGTTGAATGGGGCAGTTTTGAGGTATCCCACGTACGATAAAGAGTTGTATGCATTTGTGCGAGCATTGGAAAATTGGCAGCATTACCTATGGCCTAAAGAGTTCGTGATACACACAGATCATGAGAGTTTGAAACACCTTAAAGGGCAAGGAAAACTGAACAATAGGCATGCTAAATGGATGGAGTTTGTAGAGACACTCCGGTACGTCATTCGCTACAAACAAGGTAAGGAAAATGTAGTTGCAGATGCCTTGTCACGCATGTATGTTTTACTTACTTCTTTAAATGCTAAAATGTTAGGATTTGAATTTATTAAAGAGCTTTATGCATGTGATGTGGAGTTTTGTGATATATATGCTGCATGTATTAAATCTGCATTTAGTAAATTCTACCAGCATGAGGGATTTCTATTTAGAGAAAATAAGTTATGCATTCCTTCTTGTAGTATGCGTGAGCTATTAGTGAGAGAGGCTCATGGAGGTGGACTAATGGGACATTTTGGAATTAGTAAGACCCTAGAAACCTTAAATGAGATTTTTACTGGCCTAAGATGAAACGCGATGTAGAGCGAATTTGTGATCGATGTCTCACTTGTAGAAAGGCCAAATCTAGGGTGAAGCCTCATGGATTATATACTCCATTACATGTACCTAGTGAACCATGGGTAGATATTTCAATGGATTTTGTGTTGGGTTTGTCTAGGACTAAACGAGGTAAGGATTTCATTTTTCTAGTAGTTGATAGATTTATCAAGATGGCACATTTCATTGCATGTCATAAAACTGATGATGCCACTAACATAGCAGACTTATTCTTTAGAGAGATAGTAAGACTACATGGGATTCCTAGGAGTATAGTTTCTGATAGAGATGTTAAATTCTTGAGTCATTTCTGGAAGGTTTTGTGGGGTAAGCTAGGGACTAAATTACTTTATTCTACTACGTGTCACCCTCAAACAGATGGACAGACAGAGGTGGTCAATAAGACTTTGACTCAATTGTTTCGCACTATAGTCACTAAGAATCTAAAATCATGGGAAGAGTGTTTGCCATTTATAGAGTTTGCATACAATAGGTGCATTCATTCTTCTACTTCATATTCACTTTTTGAAATTGTATATGGCTTTAACCCACTAACACTATTGGATTTATTGCCTTTGCCTGTTGAGGAAAGAGTAGGTTTAAATGGGAAAAAGAAAGCACAATTGGTGAAACAAATACATGAGAAGACACGTGAACACATATTACGGAAAAATGAGCAGTACGCTTCTCATGCAAATAAAGGCCGTAAACGCGTGGTGTTTGAGCCTGGTGATTGGGTTTGGTTACACATGTGTAAGGAAAGGTTTCCGGCTCAACGAAGATCCAAGATTCAACCTCGAGGAGATGGTCCTTTTCAAGTCATCGAAAGGATAAATGATAATGCATATAAGCTTGATCTGTCTGGTGAGTATAATGTTTCTGCTTCATTTAATGTTTCTGATTTGTCCCATTTTGATGCAGGTGTCGATTCGAGGTCAAATCCTTTTCAAGAGGGAGTGGATGATGTGATCCTAGCTGCACCTGGTTCGGTCCAGACCACAGTCGATCCAATCCATGTACCAGTTGGACCAATTACAAGACACAAGGCTCGGAAGATCAAGGACGCTATGGCAGGCTTGGCCCAACGCCATGTAGCTGAATTGAACAAGCATGTTCGAGATCTATTGGACTTCAAGGAAGAAGGTTCAAGAGTTATACACTTGACCCAAGTCATCGGGGAGCAGCATGAATCATTTTCAGTTATTTAGGCATATTTATTATTTATTTGCATGTATGGAACCAACGGGGATTACCGTTTTTATTTATTATTTGGGTTAGTTTATTTTATTTAGTTATGGCTTCAAAGTGGGCTAGAAATTAGGAATTATGTGCTTTTAGTTGATAATGGGTAGTTCAGGGCTATATTAGTCTTTTTAGCTCTCTTAGGGTTTGAGTATGTTACTATTTAAACTCAAAAACAACTCTTAATGACGACTATATTTTTTGTGCGTGAATAGTAACCTTTTCTTGAGATTGAGAAAATTTTATCATCGTTCAGTGATTGAACAAAGACTTATCAAAGGGTTGGCATCCTTTGTGGCGTCCTATTTGCTGGCAAAATTCATCTGAGGCTATCTCCAAGGGTTTTCAAGGACAGGTTCTTTGGGGGTCTACGGGATCTTGGATCGGATTTCGTCTGTTTCGCATCCTGTTCGTATCATAAATGTTAGACATTTAGCGTCGATAAGACTTTTCGACGCTAAATGTATAACATTTAACGTCGAAATATAATAGTCGACGCTAAATGTCTAACATTTAGCGTCGACTATTATATTTCGACGCTAAATATGTACCATTAAAAATAATAATAACAATTATATGATAATTATACTATTAATAATTACGAAATCTTTCAACCATATTTAAATAATAATTAAAAACAACAACCATACATTATAATCCAGAAAATTATTCATCAATCACAAAATACACTAACTTCATTAATCACTATTATTTCGGTATTTGAGGATTCGTGACTGGAATCGAAGTCATCTTCAGTGTCAAATTCTTCTTCACTTGCTACTTCAACGCTCACTTCAGAATGAGGAATTATCTCAACGTCTGTACTATCTCGTGTTAATGTGATATTTTCAGGAACGGTGACAGTTGGTCCATAAAATATCTGTTCAGGAACTTCGAAGTTGCCGGAGACTTCTTGTGTTTCATCTGATATGCCAACTATATCTTTCTCCCGCGTGTCCCAAATGCCCCTATGTTGTAACTTTTATACCACCATCCATCCAGTTCCTAACTTTGGATCAGATATATATATATCACTGAACGTGCTTGGGTACAAAAAATGTATGGATCATTCTTGTACCAAAAACGTTGAACATTAATTGACGTTAGATGATTACTAACTTGAATTCTCCTCTTTCTGGCATTTGTGTCAAACCACTTACAGTCGAATAGCACAATATGTCGTCTGGGTCAGTATATCAACTCAATGACCGATTGCAACACTCCGTATAAGTCAATAAGATCTTAGTCGTGTTCTCCTTGGACTATAATTCCATAATTCTGAGTCACATGAGTAACATCTCGTGGTTCGGTATGAAATCTAACTCTGTTGAAAATGCATCCACTGTATTCATAAGCCTGTTTTTGAGGCCCATAAGTCAAAGAAACCAACGAGGATGACGAGCGGGTAGCAAAATTCGCTCCAGTTTGCATAGGATTATCACGATTCCTCGCTCAAGTTCGTCAATAACAGTTGTGGTTAATGTCCTCTAACATAATTGTTTAAAGAAGCCACATAGATCAAGTACGATGTCGCATACATTCAGGGGGAGATAAGGTCGAATGCCAACATGAAGGAGAATCTCGAGAAGCACATGACAATCGTGACTCTTTAATCCCGTTATTGTATCATCTCTGACCCAACGCCCAATATTCGATACATAATCATCAGGGAATTTAACGATTTTCAGCCAATCACAAAATGATTTTCTCTCTGATTGAGTGAGCACATAACTAGCAGGTGGCTTAATAAGACCTCGAGAAGTGACTTGTAAATGCAATTCACTACGAATTCTAAGATCTTGTAGGTCCAATCTAACATTTACAGTGTCTTTTGTCTTACTAGGAATATTGAATAGTGTGCCCACTAAACTCTCACAAATGTTTTTTTATATATGCATTACATCCAAATTATGTCGCAAACTCAGAGTCCCTCAATATTCTAACTCAAAGAAAATACTTTTTCATGTCCAATTCAACTCTTCAGGTAAGCGTTTTCGATTTTTATCTCTATTATTATGATGTTTACTTGGTGTGTTGTCTCTAAGATGTTGATGTTGGCAAAGTATGTCGAATCCAGACAATGGACTGGGCATACTCTGAGGTTCATGTTGACCGTTAAATAATTTACTTCTCCGCCAATGATGACTCAACTCAAGAAATCTCATGTGCCCTGTGTATCATATTTTATTCTGTAATCGTTGCGAAGGTGTTTGACCCGCACAAACTGGACATGTCATGTATCCCTTAGTGTTCCATCCAGATAATGAACCATAAGCTGGAAGATCATTAATGGTCCATATAATGCGACATGTATCTGAAAATACTGCTCGAAAGCTGCATCATAGGTAACACACCCACATTCCATAATGTTTGTAACTCATCGATCAATGGTCTCAAGTAAATATTCATATATTTACCAGAGGAACGTGGACCAGGGATAAGTAATGACATAAACATGAACGGATCCTTCATACATTTCCATGGAGGTAAGTTATATGGAAAAATAATAACGGGTCACATGCTATAAGAGTTGTACATATTCCCAAATGGGTTAAAACCATCAGAGGCAAGACATAACCTGCATTACGGGGGTCCTCAGCGAAACGGGGGTACATGTCATCAAATTCATTCCACTCGGTTCCATCCGTAGGATGTCTAAGTATGCTCTCTGCACCGATCCTCTTTTCATGATGCCACATCATGTCAGTCGTTGTGTGTCGTGACATGAACAATCTCTGCAGCCTGGGCGTTAAAGGGAAATATCGCAATATCTTTTGAGGCACTTTCTTCCCCGTACCACGGACTTTGTACCGAATTTCACCACATATCGGACAATATTCAAGTGATTCATACTCGACACGAAATAATACACAATCATACTTACAAGCATGAATGGATTCATACCTCATTCCCTCATCACGCAACATTTTCTTTGCCTCGTAGTACGACTTAGGAAATTCACTTCCAACTGGTAACATTTGGCCCAGTAACTCTAGCATCATATCAATACTTTTCTTGGTCATTCTATTGATCACTTTAATGTGAAATAATTTCACAACGAAATTCAAGATCGACATTCAAGCACCTTCAAATGGAATTTTTTTTGCCTCATCAAGTAGTTCACTAAATAAATTTTAATCATTTCCACTTAACACTGGCATGTCACCACTGACACTATGACCAAGTTGTGGACCTTGTAAGTCATCCAAAGCATCAGTTATCTCATCGTTTACAGGTTGATTGTAAATACTGCTCCCTTCACCGGAATCAATAAACTGTGACTGAGAATGATACTGCTCACCGTGATAAATCCACGTACGGTAAGTTGGTGATATTCCTGGCATATATAAATGATTATGAACTTCATCTAACCGTTTCATTTTCCTATTTAAACAATTTGCATATGGACACCGAACATGACCTTCTGCATCAATGTGTTGCTTTGCGACTTCCATAAACTCATACACTCCATTACGATATTCAACACTCAATCTATCCAGCGAGCTCATCCAATTTCTATCCATTTAAGCGAAATACCTAAATATAATAATATAATTATTAAATATCATATTACATTCATCTACATTACTAATTCATTAATTATTTATTTAAGCATATACATATATATTTAGTTGATAAAGTAAATAGTTTACAGAAAAATTCTATTTAGTTAATTAATTAACTTAATATACATATATGAACATAAACCACTAAAAAAAAGTATATAATAAACATAATCATAAAAATTGAAAAATAATAAAGAAATATAAAAGAATATTTACCTTATGGAAAATTTATTACAATTTTATTGAAAATTTGTAGGAGTGTTGTGAGGTTGCAAATGACAGATTCTGAGATTTCAGAGGATGAAAATGAAGAGAATGGGAGAAAAAACAGAGGGGGAGAATGGTTGGTGGCATTCTGCATTTTAATCTATATTTAGCGTCGAAACAATAAATTCGACGCTAATTGTTGTAATTTTTAGTGTCGAAATAGTTTATTCAACGCTAAATGTCCGATTTTTAGCGTCGACATAAATTTAGACGCTAAAGATTAAAGGATTGTCGGTGGAATCTTCATAAACCTTTAGCGACGCTACTTAGTCGACGATAAATGTCTTGTTTTTGGCGTCGACTAATAGTTTTGACGCTAAAAGTATAACATTTAGCGCCAAAAATTATTGGAATAGTAAAATAATTTAGCGTCGAATATTTTTCGACGCTATAAGTGTACTTTTAGCGTCGATAACAGTTTTCGACAACAAAAGTTGAATATTTGGCGTCGAAAATTATTTTCGTCGCTAAAAGCTTGATATTTGGCGTCGAATTTTAATTACGACGCTAAAAGTGATTTTTAGCGTCGAAATCTAAATTTTTGGACGCTAAAAGTCATAATTCTTGTAGTGATCTGGCTTGTTGCTCTTAGAAGTTTAATTAAATTATCCTTATGATATTCAACTTTGATTCAGATCTCTATTCAACGGCGGAGCAATATACATACGAGTCCACCCAATTCGAAATTTTGTTAAAATATTTCTTATAAATTAGTAAAAAATCTTATTTATTAATTAAATAATTTTAATTTGTCCCAATTAAAATAAAAAGTATTATTACTTTTTATGAAAATTAAATTTTATCCTCACTAAATTAAAGTTATAGCCTTCCCCACTGTCCGAATTTAGCTTTTCAAAACCTGCATAGGTATGAATCCACTTGAATCTCTAACTAAGAACAAAATAACAGAGAAATGATTTTATGAATGATAATATTTATATTATATATTTAAATTTATTTTTTATTTTAGATGAATTTTGACTTATATATGTTTTTTATGCTAAAATGTTAATATTTCAACCTTGACTCAACAGAATTCAACATTTGTGAATAACACTGAAGCCATAGGAAACAATTCTTTCAGCCTCAACTTTGAAATATCAAACCCCAACAAAAGATTGGCATCTATTACAATACATCAACATAACCTTCTATTACAATGATGCAGTCATTGGCACCAATTCTCTAACAGGATTCTACCAGAGATACAATAAAGCTACTTCATATGGAGTGGTAATGAATACTGATTTACAAAATTAAGAAGAAAAGTTACCAGCAACAGCTTAGAAAGGATCCGGGTTTGCTTGGAAACTGCCGTTAGGTACAAGATATTCATGAGTTCGAAGACGAAGCTTCATCGGATGGATTATGAGGCATACATAGGCATTGGTTCAGATGGAATAGTTTCAGGGGAGAGAGATACAAAGCTACAGGAAATTGCGAAGTAGAAAAATTAAGATGGAAAAAATTAAGGGATGTTTAGACAAAAAAAAACATGAATAATTAAGTTTTAAATATAATTTTTCCCTGTCAATGAAAGCATATGTTGTATATTGCTGTATTTTTGAAGTGCATAACACAAGCTTCTCACAGAATAGACTTAATACGCCTCGTCTAATTTTCAGTTTTCACTACATGACCATGACCATAGAAGTAGACACTTTAAATGTTTGAAGAGAGTTAATTGCCATTACTCTTAGAGAGAAGCCTTTCAAGTGCCATGAAGCTACTCTCATGTGGCCTTGAGTCTACATTATGTATCACAGAAAGCTAAATATCTCACGGTCCTTCAAACTCAATGCTAAACTTCTATTTTTTGTAAAGCAATCTGTATCATTTGAACATATTATTTTGTTCTATATCTAACAAAAATATAATCACTAATGACGAAATTGATTGTAATGCTTTCATAAGATTCAAGAACAGTTGATTACATTTGGAGGATGATTTCCAAAGAAGAAAGAACAACAAAAGAAAACCACTTATATCATTAGCACCAAAGTTCATCACGTCCTCATCTCGACCATTGGCAGATATTATAATCTTCCTTCTACCATCTCGTCTGCTAACTTCGACTCTGGCGCTGCATCTTTGGCTGTATGAATAACTAGATGAAGTATTTGGGTTGGGTTTTGGTGGTGGGTCTGTCTTTTTGAACCCAGATGACGAAGGCTTTCGAGTTCTTGAGAAATTATGATCACACATCTGCTCGAGGCTGAGACTGACTTGGTGAATTGGAATCAGCTTTGCTTTTCTTGGAAAAGAAACGACGGTCGTACGCTTCTCTCTTTTCAGGATTCGTCAAAACCTCCATGGCCGATTGAATGATCTTAAAAGCACCCTCGGCGGCGATGGACGTGTTCTTGTCAGGATGTAACATCAACGCTAATCTCTTGTACTGTTTCTTGATTACGCCAATATCAACTTCAGGATCAGTAATGGCAAGAATTTCATACCATGTAGATTTTGTAGAGGCTAGTTGATGCACTCTGTAGGCAGTGAAATAATCATCGAGGTTGGGCAAATCTGGGTTGAAATCTTTGGCGGCATTGAGAGTCTTGATCGCCATGTCTATGTTCTGAACCTTGAAATACTCTTCTGCAGCATCTCTAGCTTTTTCGGCCGCCAACTTCACAAGATTGGTAAGCATTGTGACTTTAGGAATTTAGAGAGACGAAACACGTTTTGGTGATGAAACAAATGTTTTTATAGTGAAAGATGGTTAGCTTAAATTTGAAGCACTTTGGTTGTTTCCTAATTGATGCGGGTCTCTAGTCGTTAGATTTTGTTAGTTATTCCTTAATCTACAACGAGTATTACGCGGGTAATTCCGTTTTGTAAATATTTTAAAAGAGATAGAAAGAGAATGGATAGGCATATCCTAGTTGATGCAAGTCTCCAATTGTTAGATTTTGTTGGTTATTGGTTAACTGATTGCGAGTAATAGACGTTTAATTTGGTTGTGTAAATCGTAAAGATTTAAAAATAAAATGAAAATGATTTATTTTGGGTAAACCTAGAGTTTTTCTATCAATTTTGGTTTTCCTGTAAAAATTGGTGTTAGCTATGGGAATTATTATCATTTAACGTTTTTATTTTTGCGACATGTACAATGGGAGAAAAATGATTTAATTTTTCCCTCTGTGTTAGTGATAGAGAAAATAACCATCAATTTCCATTTTACTTGGGAGAAAATGTTGGGTGCCCATTTTGATTTAAAAACCCGAAATTTGCCCCAAATTGGTAATTTAAACAGATAATTAGATTACAAGAGCCCATGCCAATGGTATAATCTTCCTGTATGGGAAAAAAATTATTTGCACGCTGAATTTTTTTAATGAATGTTCTAAGACCACTCGTTCGCTTCTTTTAAATATAAAAGGATATAAAGAGGTGACAAAAGACAACAACCTCCTTTTTCTTCAACCCCATTATTGAATATCTATTCACTAACCATCTAACCCATGCAAGTATATATTAAAAAAAATATTTTAATTTTCATAACTTAAGAAGTTATATTTAATTTTTAAAATAGCATTCATCATTTTAGGAGATATAAATAGATATTGAAAAGGTTTCAACTTAAAATTGAAGGAAAAAAAATAAGCAAATGGGTTTGGGTTGTTTTAAGGGTTAGTAAAAGTATGGGGCCGCGGTTGAAAGCTAAGTCCAGCCAGCCATTATATAATAATACGACGGCCATAGACATTGTAATTTTTTTGAAATTTAACCAGAGAAAACAAAGAAATCAGGGAAGGAAAAAAAAAATCGTGAAGAAGGAAGCAGATGTAGTAGAATTTGAGAAAAAGAGGGCCGAGCGTGAGATTTCATAATATCTTCAAAATATAGAAAATTCAACACACGTAGCCTTGGAAATAATACATTTGATTCCGAACGTAATACCTTGTATCTTACGTCACGTATAATTCCACTTCTGTCTCAATCTATTGAATCATAATGTCGTTTTTCTCGACGAATTTTCTATAAATTTGACTGAGATTTTCCGTGTTTTGTTTTTTTTTTGCTCGACTCTGACCCCAAAATATTAATTACTTAATTGAAATGCATGGGGTCGTGCTTGACTTCACTTTGTAATTTGTAGAGAGACAAGGCTCCTCTGCCAATTCAACTCAACTTTTGCATCTTCACCACTCGTTTCTATTTGATCAATTAATATAGAACAACAGAGGAATAAAAACAAAAAACAAAAACAAAAACAAAACAATAAAGAAGAAGAAGAAGATGGATGAATTGATAATCCAAATGCGTTCCTTCAAATTCTTCATGTTGTTTCTCTGCTTCTCTTTTGGTAAGCTTTTTTCTCCGTTTCACAACAGCAGCTGACCAAATTACATCGCTCATCATTGCCCAAACGCAACAACTTTCACCAGAAACAGCACCTTTCAATCCAATCTCAATCGCCTCCTCTCTCTACTGCTGCCACTAATGCCAGCCGCAGCAATGGATTCTACAGAGGCTTCTACAACGCCACCGTAGGCCAAGACTCTGGTTCTGAAAGAGTCTACGGCCTCTTCCTCTGCCGCGGTGATCTCGGCATCAGCAACTGCCAAGATTGCGTTACTTTTGCTGCCAGAAATGTAACTCAGCGCTGCCCTGTTGAAAAACAAACCACAATATGGTTCGACGAATGCCTTTTACGTTACTCAAACCAGTCATTCTTTTCTACCAGCGACACGTCGTTCCAACTTTCAATGTGGAACCTACAGAATGCTACAGAACCAGATAAGTTTAATGAGTTCCTGGGGAATTCGATGAGCGAAGTTGTGACTCAGGCTAAGAATAATCCAAAAAGGTTTGAGATTAGAAAGGAAAATTACACGGCGTTTCAGCAACTATACAGTCTTGCACAGTGTACCCAGGACCTGTCAAGCAGGGATTGTGAGTTATGTCTTCGAAATGCTGTTTCACAGTTGCCCAATTGTTGTAGCGGAAAGCAAGGAGGAAGAGTGTTGTATCCCAGTTGTAATGTCAGGTATGAAGCTTACCCGTTTTTCAATGAATCAGCCATTACGGCACCCGCACCCGCACCTGAGCCTCTGCCTCCACCTCCTGGTTCTGTAACAAGACCACCTCCAGGTAAACTAATTTCCGTTAGCTTTTTCTTTTCCTTATTGTTTATTCTATTGAAAATCCTTCCTTTAGGTATCAATTCAATGGTTCGGCTATGATCCGTTCAGGACCATTTAGTTTTTTATGATCTAAACTGTTAGATCCTTTAGGCCGTAACCTAAGTAAGGATTTTTCAAAAATAAAATAAAAAATTAAGATGTTAATTTTGGTTGTTTAATTATTTAGTTTGTTGTTTTACAGCCTTAAATTTCTATTTTATCAAATGAAACACGTCACCTTTCTTGCAGGAAAAAGCGGAATCTCATCATTAACAATTATCGCCATTGTTGCTTCAACTGCTGTCGCTGCACTGCTTTTTATTGCGTGCCTTTGCTTCCTAAGGAGGAGAGGAAAAAAGAAGTATAATGTTGTCCCGGAACAAAATGGTAAAACAAATTATGTTTGGTATTGTGGTTTGAGGTCTTTCGAGCTGATAAAATTGTATTTAGGCGCAAGTTTTTTTTTTTTTTTCTTTTAAGTATTTGGTTAATAATTTAAAATTGAATTTTGTAAAAGTCCACACCGTCAACACACTACAATTATTTTTTAGCATAAATCAAAATTTCATAATACTGTTTATGAACCACCAATTGTTCACTGTAATTTTCTAATCGTAACACCAAACAGAACCTATATAGACACAAAATTGTTACAAATTTTTTTTTTAAAAGACTCAATAAATTATTATTGTTTGTGTAGCTGATAAAGATATTACAACTCTAGAATCATTGCAATTTGATTTCGAGACAATTGAAGTTGCCACAGACAATTTCTCAACTGATAACAAGTTGGGTGAAGGTGGATTTGGCGAGGTTTACAAGGTATCACATCCTTAACATGACATCCTCTGAAAGTTCGTGCAGTTGCAAAATTTATTGAAGCAGCGACTTAAAATGGTTAAACAAAACGAATTCTCTAATTGTTGATTAACATTTGCAGGGTGTCCTTCCTAGTGGACAAGAAATAGCTGTGAAAAGGCTAGCAAGAAGCTCCAGACAAGGTGGACAAGAATTTAAGAATGAGGTTGTGTTGGTTGCCAAGCTTCAACACAGAATCTGGTTAGGCTACTGGGATTTTGCTTAGAAGGAGAAGAAAAGATACTCATCTATGAATTTGTGCCAAACAAAAGCCTTGACTATTTTCTATATGGTTAGGTTCATTTGCATAAACCTCTATCTCTTATAAGAGTTGACTATCTTAGATTTTAAAGGTTATTTGAAACTTCCATTGCTTTAGTTTGCATTTGAATGCAGTTCCCTAATTTCAATTGGAATTTTGATTTTGATTTATGCACAGACCCTCAAAAGCAAGGACAATTGGATTGGTCAAAACGATACAAAATAATTGGAGGGATTGCTCGAGGAATTTTTTATCTTCACGAAGATTCTCGTCTCAGAATTATACACCGTGATCTCAAAACTAGCAATGTACTTTTAGATGCAGATATGAACCCAAAAATTTCAGATTTTGGCATGGCAAGGATATTCGGTGTTGACCAAACTCAAGGAAATACTAACAGGATAGTCGGGACATTGTAAGTATCTACTACTATTACCGTTTTTATCCACTTTCTGTTTGATCAGGTCATAGTTTATGCATTACATCCCTTAGCAGAACCATTCGGCCTGGATTCTTTTGACTTGTTTGTTGGTTTATAGTGGTTATATGTCCCCAGAATATGCTATTTACGGACAATTCTCTGTGAAGTCGGATGTATATAGTTTTGGTGTCCTTATTCTGGAGATTATAACTGGCAAGAAGAACAGCAATTTTTATCAAACAGATGGTGCTGGAGATCTTTTGAGCTATGTAAGCATAAATAAGAAATATATTGGGACCATCACACAGAAGCAAAAGAAAAAAATAAAATTTCAAACGTTCATTATTATGACTTGATATAATATTTGCAGGCTTGGAAACATTGGAGGGAAGGAACACCTTTGCAGTTGTTGGATTCAAATCTGAGAGATACATACTCAAGAAATGAAGTGATTAGATGCATCAATTTGGGGTTATTATGTGTCCACGATGATCCAGCGGAGAGGCCATCAATGGCAACAATAGTTCTCATGCTTAGTAGTTACTCCGTCACACTTCCATCGCCTCAACAGCCTGCATTTTTTGTTAGTAGTCGAACAGAGCCGGAGGGGAGCTTGCCAGCAAAAGAATTTGAGTCCTCTGATGAATCTACAAGAAAGTCGATTCCAGGGTCTGTTGATGAAGCATCAATTACTGAAGTATACCCTCGTTAACTAGTTACTGATCAGTTTGAACTTTGAAACCACAATGCTTCTTCTTTATGGTAGTATATGATCTAGCGAAGAGTGACAAGCAATAATGTGTTGTGATTAAACACACACTAATAGAGGTGATTGGAGAGAAAACTCTTCTTTTATATTACAAACAAAGAATTACAAAACAGCTTTACAAAAAACTATCACACCACTTTACTCTCTATTCTCACTCAATTTAGGATTCTGAGATACACTTACAAATGGATTCATGGCCTTTTTATAGTGCCAAACCGTGTGCACTGTTTGGCCAAAGCGTGTGTATTAGCTGGTGACAGATGCGCCGAAAGTGCATGCATTATGCATGCAAGTTGCATGCACTTTCGGCGCTCACAGCAAAGTCTTGCTATTTTCAACATAATGATCAGAAGGAGATATGCTTTTAAATGGAATCAAATGGCGCTGCATCGTATTTCCAGAATTTTAATTTGTTTGTTTAATTATTTCAGTGTCGTATGGATGAGTTCAACTGAAACCATTCATTAATAACCGCATCATGCAAATACATGACTGATGACGTATTTATGATATTTTAAGAGTCGAGCTTAGTTAGGTGAAAGCCTCTGCAGATTTTAAGTTGTGTTGCGAATATGTATGGTTGTTATTTTTCTACGCGTTGGAGGAAATCTATCTTTGATGTTGATTCTTGGAGTAAGGCTGTCCAAATTTTATCTTTATTTTTGCGAGGGGACATCCTTAGAGCTTTGAGTGTTCCTCTTTCCTCGTATACCCCACCTTTGCCTATGTAATCATGAACAACGTCATCAGATCTAGGTAGTTGGATGTTCGGGTGATAAACTGGTAGTTCATCACCTTCATTGGTGAATATATTAGGATCGGTGATATCACAGAAAATGTTATATTTGATATCGAATCTCTTGTTGCATTGGAGGAGAATGTGTAAGTGTGGCTCTCCATCTTTGTGATTTTCAGAGGTTACACGTATGTATGTTGGTTCGTGAGTAGAGAAGAGAGACCAGATATGGTCAAGAACGAATAAGGGGATCAAAGGACATTTAGGATATGTTCAAAATAAAGATTTTCCAGTAACTCTGAATTTTTTGGTTTGAGAAGGGGGCCTCATATTTTGAAAGGGATACAATTAGGTCCGTGAAGAATTGGATAATTGCAAAGAAGAGTCTATCCACAAAATTACATGCTCTTATACTAAGGTGTGGATTTGTAGATTAGGCAGATTTCTATGGAAAACCTTATATAATATTACTAAGGTTTTCCACTGTCCACAAATGGATGTGGATTTTCCACTGTTGAAGTGTCGGCAACCGTTAGATTAAAGTAAGTTTCACGTGTATGGACTAGATCGAACCTCAGTGGTAATAATTATTTTTGGTGGGAAAATAATTTGATTTGAAATAAAGGAGGACACGTGACAACATCTTGTGGAAGTACTTGGGCAACAAGGCATGCATTATTTCTATATATAAGCTTTGGATGTGATGTGAGTTGTCAGATCGATATGTTGTTTGAATTGGAGGGTATTGCAGAAGAAAATAAAAGTCAGTATCTTTATATTCTCTCTTATTTTATTTGTCGTTTTTATTGATAGGGGTATTCTACAATGTTGTACTCTCTAGAAGATTATCCCACGAATTACGGGCAATTCGTTCAAATGTGTGTAGATCACTTTTTGACGTGGCAAATCAGAGAGTGAGAAGGTCGTGGTCAGTTAGTTCCCGGAAATTTGTTCAATTGTGCGCGAAATAGAGGGAGCTGATAAACCGGTTAATAAGGTTGAACAAAAAGGTTAGTCGAGGTAAAAGAAATTTGAGGGCTTTTCGTGTTAGGTCCGTAGAGTTATATATTAAAAATGGTAGGAGGCAATCAGAGCTTCAATCGAACGCCAATGGTTTACCGGAAAAAGAGACTCAGGGAACGAGTGGTTATAGACGTAGTTATCGGAATAGGAACTGGTATCGACCTGCGCATTTTACATACGCGCGTAGGCGTTATGTTCAAAATATCCTCGATATATTAAAATGAATAAAGTACCCACTATGAAGTTACAGGTCTATGATGAAGAATTTAAGGGCATAGTTTTTAATAATGATGGGGTGTCTAGATTGCTTAATGGTATTGCTCTGGGCAATAAAAAGACTGACTGTCAGTCAGATAAGATTGTTGTGAAAGGTATAAAGATGATAGGTATGTGCAACTAGGTCCGGATACTAAAGAAGATCTTATCGTTCAGCACGTTTTATTTTTTATAGTGAGTAATGATGCGCCATCAGAGACAATATCACTGGCAGACAATATTTTTATTGGGGTTGGTGAAGGGAACCCAGAGACTTGGGTTATTGATCCGGATTCATCTGATCGTTTTAAATTATTGAGGAAACTAAAATATAAAATGAGTGGAGCTGGTGGGGCAAAACAATGTAGACATGGTTTAGAGACTATTGATCATTATGTGCCAGTAGATGTGTGGACTGATTACAATGATACATTAATAGGAAACGTTGGTAGTATACAAAATGGTGCTCTATACTTAGTGTCAGCCACTGTTAGTGGTAAAACATGCAGATATACTTTGAGATGTTAGATGTATTTCAAGACTGTATAATGTATATTATATTTTTTCAAATATTGTGGGACAGTTAATAGTGTCCATTCTTTCACATAGGTTATATGATTATATAAATGTGTTTTGACAGGTCAATAGATGTGGAAGACATAAAAACTGGTGTTGTGGATGGGATATATTCTAGTGAATATAGTTCTATAGAACTTGCACTACCCAATTTATTTTCACATATGAGATTGAAATTTGGTAACAATAGTATTAAGGTTGATAAGATAATGATCAAATATTCACCTTTGTGCGCCCCTAATTTTTCCGGTTTGGTTAGGGTAAATATATATGATCGGCGATTAGATGACATTAACTCATTACAAGCCTATTTTGTCTTTCCTGTCGATTGTCAATGTGAGTTGATATATTATGGTAATGGTTATTGTTCTGTCCATGATAAAAATGTCTCATGGCTTGTTAAGTATCGGCTGGAGGATTCTAATATAAAAATGGGAGTTACCTATTGTTAAATGAAGGGTTATTTAAAGTATTCCACTAGCGAAATGCCCGAAAAAAAGTGCTCTACGTGCTCCTATAATTCAAGTGATATATAAGAAATACACAAGCGATAATGTCGATGCATGGCATTGCGCTTCTAGCAAAGTTGTGTCCATACTTATAGGTCTTTTTCAGTATCTATTCCCGATAGGAGAAGGGATATGTTGTTGGGTGGTTTTAGTGAGAGTGGATCAGCTATTGAATAACGAAAGGGCTGATTAAGCGTTTCTGATTATGATATGCGGAATAGGATAGAGGGTGATATTGATCTAGGACCATCTGTTGAATAAGTCTGTATAAGGAGAGAGGAAATAGATAGGAGAGGTTCAGTTGTTATGCATCCAGAAGAATTATCAGCGGTGCTGAAAGATGTTATAAGGAGCGTGAAAGATGTTCAAGATAGCAAAGATGTAATTGTTGATGATAAGGGTAATGTTGTAAGTAAGTGAATTGACATTATAAAATGTTATATTATGTAATAAATAATAATTGATTTTTAGACATCCCGAGCAATAGAAGGGAACTAGAGAGCGCCACTTTGCGACCCATAATATATAACCCCAAAAGTCATTCCATTTATAATAAGTTTGGACTGTTGAAGACAGGAACTATATGAATATAATCTAGAAAGACATCAATTTTATTGATAATATGAAATATAATTTAGGTAGTTGGATGTTCGAGTGATAAACTGGTAGTTCATCACCTTCATTGGTGAATATATTAGGATCAGTGATATCACAGAAATTGTTATATTTGATATTGAATCTCGTGTTGCATTGGAGGAGAATGTGTAAGTGTGGCTCTCCATCTTTGTGATTTTCAGAGGCTACATATATGTATGTTGGTTCGTGAGCAGAGAAAAAAGACTAGATATGGTCAAGAATGAATAAGAGGATCAGAGGACATTTAGGATATGTTAGGAATAAAGATTTTCCAGTAACTCTGAATATGTTAAGAGACTCAGGAAACGAGTGGTTATAGACGTAGTTATCGGAATAGGAACTGGTATCGACCTGCGCATTTTACACACGCGCGTAGGCGTTATGTTCAAAATATTCCTCGATATATTAAAAGGAATAAAGTACCCACTATGAAATTACAGGGGTTATGATGAAGAATTTGGGGACATAGTTTTTAATAATGGTGGGGTGTCTAGATTGCTTAATGGTGTTGTTCTGGGCAATAAAAAGTCTGACCGTCAGTCAGATAAGATTGTTGTGAAAGGTATAAAGCTGATAGGTAATGTGAAACTAGGTCAGGATGCTAAAGAATATCATATCGTTCAGCACGTTTTATTTTTTATAGTGAGTGATAATGCGCCATCAGAGACAGTACCACTGGCAGACAAGATTTTTATTGGGGTTGGTAAAGGGAACCCAGAGACTTGGGTTATTGATCCGGATTCGTCTGATCGTTTTAAATTATTGAGGAAACTAAAATATAAACTGAGTGGAGCTAGTGGGGCAGAAATGTAGACATGGTTTAGAGACTATTGATTCGTTATGTGCCAGTAGATGTGTGGACTGATAACAATGATACATTAATAGGAAACGTTTGTAGTATACAAAAGGTGCTCTATACTTAGTGTCAGCCACTGTTAGTGGTAAAGCATGCAGATATACTTTGAGATGTCAGATGTATTTCAAGATTGTATAGTGTATATTTATATTTTTCAAATTATGGGACAGTTTAATAATGTACATTCTTTCACAGAGATTATATGATTATATAAATGTGTTTTAGTAGGTCAATGGATGTGGAAGACATATAAACTGGTGTTGTGGAGGGAGTATATTCTAGTGAATATAGTTCTATAGAACTTACACTGCTCAATTTATTTTATCATATGAGATTGAAATTTGGAAACAATAGTATTTATGGTTGATAAGATAATGATCAAATATTCGCCTTTGTGTGCCCCTAATGCTTCTGGTTTGGTTAGGGTATTTATTTCCTCTCTTCTCATACAACTTCTGATATAGATGGTCCTGAATCAATATCACCCTCTATCATATTCCGCATATCATAATCAGAAACGCTTAATCGGCCTTTTCGTTCTTCAATAGATGATCCACTCTCACCAAAACCGCCCAACAACATATCCATTCTCCTATCGGGAATAGATACTGACAAAGACCTATTAAGTATGGACACAACTTTGCTAGGAGCGCAATGTCATGCATCGACATTATCGCTTGTGTATTTCTTAGATATCACTTTTTAGAAAAATCAATTATATTTTAAATATTTTTTATTTAAATTCTGGTATGGAAAAATAAACTAAAAGTATCAATTCAAAGTTTAATAAACTGAGTTTTTTTCTCAATATATTGAAAAAAATTAACAAATAACACTTGAATTTAAGGATGAGTTTTTCAAAGTCTGGCATATTTGAAAACCATAAGGGTGACAGAAAAATCCAAGATTATTGGAGTTCAGAACCGTAGGTCCATTTGGTCCTCATGCTAACTCGATATACTAATTAGATAGTCCAATTATATACTCACATATGTATATATTATTAATATGATTAATATATTATTTTGTCACACTTTAACATAAGAGGATTTAAGTCTGATGTTTGTGATTTATCTATAGCTGCGGTTCATTCTATAATTGTATGGCGACCTTGATCTGAGATCGTCCATGTAGAGACATGAGAATAAAGGTACCTTATATGATGTGATCATAAAGGACTGGACCCGGATAAAAATGAGTTTTCTTATAATATCCGTTAAATAAAAAAATTCATTTTGATCTACTAGAAGGTCATAAATAGGTTGATCTTAATTCTGATGTACTACAAACTCCTGCATGACAGGCTATGTTCTTTGATTTACAAAGGTGAGGTTGGTGTAGCAATCACGACCAATAGCTACGTACTTTGGGGACATGGTTTGGTGTGTAGCTGTTGACGTTTTACCTAGTATGAAGTTCACTTCTTCTTTCGAGAAGTATATGAATATATTCCTTAAGGGTTGATTCGGTACTTGAACGAGAAACAGAGGAGTAAGTTGGAAACGTTTTACAATAACTACGTCCTTTGAGGACATGATTTGATATGCTGAGCCCGGCTTGAACTTGGGCTTCTAATTTTAGGACCCGATCTGAGATTTTTTAATCCCGAACAGACCAGATCGGACCCGAATTTTTTTACCATCCCTAATTAGAGAGAGCAAAATTCTCAGGTTTTTTAGTTTCCCACTACGAGTTTGAATAAAACTCTTAAAGAGTTTTAAATGTTGGAAGTCTCTCTTTCCCATTACCTCTTTGCTGAATTTCTCTGAAAGCAACATTGGGTTGTGCTTTTTAAATTCTCTCTCTTATGTTAAATTGACTGGGTCTACATGAGTTCAGATTAAAGACCACGACAAATGAGTAGCCATTGGATTTACCGTGTAGATGAGATCAAATCCTAGCTATCATGTTTTAATTTTTTGTTGAAAATTATCAAAACCTTGTGATCAAAAGTGTCTTATGTGAAAAACTGTTCACGTTAAAATAAAGAGTCTTATGGGATTTCGAAATATTGCTCTTTTTTCATTTATTATGATGATATTACAGGAACATTTCTGAAGCATTCAAAAAAGAAAATCATATCAATATTCACCTGCACGACCCAGCAATCTCTACGAATAAACGACAGTCAATTAGTTCTCACAAGACTAACAACTAATAGATCATTTCACAACTGTTCATTTTCAGACAGAAACACACTCCTTAAAATTTCTCCTGTCAAAAATAATACTGTAGAGGCAAAACAAGTAAATACTGATATATATGTTTCTGCTGTTGAATTGTGTCTTACAAGTTACACCTGGCTTGTTGCTCTTAGAAGTTTAATTAAATTATCCTTATGATATTCAACTTTGATTCAGATCTCTATTCAACAGCAGAGCAATATACATACGAGTCCACCCAATTCGAAATTTTGTTAAAATATTTCTTATAAATTAATAAAAAATCTTATTTTTGTTAATTAAATAATTTTGATTTGTCCCAATTAAAATAAAAATTATTATTACTTTTTATGAAAATTAAATTTTATCCTCACTAAATTAAAGTTATAGTCTCCCCACTGTCCGAATTTAGCTTTTCAAAAACTGCATAGATATGAATCCACTTGAATCTCTAACTAAGAACAAAAATAACAGAGAAATGATTTTATGAATGATATTATTATATATTATTTATTTAAATTTATTTTTTATTTTAGATTAATTTTTACTTATATATGTTTTTTTTGCTAAAATGTTAATATTTAATTATGGATGTTAATTTATTTTAGATGTTTAAAATTAAATAATTAGAAATAAAATCTAATAATTTCTAACATGAGATTCCGTAAAAAACAGATGGATTGAATTATCCATATTTTTCCATCCCTTGATATTTTATTCATTGTAATAGGGTAAGGGTTTTATTTGGTACAAATGAACAAACTAATAACAAATTGAAAAAGGAATATAAAAAAATATTTCTGAATTGTTGTAATTTGTGATGATCTCAACTACTTAACATTTATCTTGTAATTTATTATTTTGTAACTTATCTCACCATAACTCCTTCCTATAAATATAAATGAATCTCTCTGTAGTTTTGTATCAAAAATCATTCATTCAGAATTAATAAAGAAAGGCCAACATCTTTAAAATATATTATTTTCTTCTATTTTCAATTCTTTTATAACACATTATCAGCACGATTCGCTATAATCAAAAACGAATCATCATATGCTAAGGCCTGACTGAAGCCAATTTGCTATAATTAGAAGTCATGAATATGACTTATGATTATATGCAACTTTTGTTCATAATCAAAGCCAACAAAAAAATATATTATTATTATTATGATTTATGATTGATACAAGGCTTGTGACTGTAATCAAATCTAAAATCAAGTCATGGTGGCTTATGATTTATATACGATTTTTGATTTGCATGCTTAATTCTTATATTGCCTGAATCCAAATTCTTATTATTTTTTTAATATTGCAACTTAAAGTGTTGCATTATAAATAAATCACAACCAGAAGATATAAATTTCAATATTAAAATTTGAACACTTCATTCTAGTTCTGAACCTGAAGTTCTGAATCTCAATATTAAAATTAGAACTCGTAGTTCTAATTCAAAATCTGAAGTTCTGAATCTCGATATTAAAAAATTAGAACATGTATTTCTAATTCATTATATTATGTTTTATATATTTTATTATTGTTTTTATGAATATGCTATGTGGTTGCTATTAATTTGGATCCTCCACATTAGAAAATAAAAACCGTATTTTTATTTTTATTTTTATTTTATAAATTTATTTTAGTTTCTTTCATGATTATGTTTAACTATAAGAGGTAAATTAGAACCCGAAGTTTTAAATTCATTAATTAATTATTAGATTAGAACCTGAAGTTCTAAATCTATAAAATAATTGTAAAATCTGAAGTTCTATATTACACTACAATTAAAAAATCTGAAGTTTTAACCTCAATTAATTAGACTTTAGAATAAAACCTGTAGTTTTAAATTTATCGTAGAACCTGAAGTTCTAAATTTATAATATCATATTTATGAACTTGAAGTTCTAAATATTAATATTATAAATAGGAAATTAAAATTTTGAAATAAAATTCCCTTTTAGAATTTGATGTTCTAAATAATAATGTAAGATTAGAACTTGAAGTTCTTGGTCAACAGATTATTTTTTAAGAGAACCCAAAGTTCCAAATACGTCTGTGTAATTTTTGGTTCATGCATATTTATGTGATTTTTTTAATTTTCTATTATATTTTTTTCTATTATATCTTTATTCTTTTGAGTTATATTATATATATTATTATTATTGCTGCCAAAAGTTTGCAATAATAAAGAGCTAATCAAATCTAAAGTTCAAATTAGCTTTTAATATCAGAACCTGCAGCTTTGAACTATAATTTTTAAATAAAACGCTTATAGAACACGAAAATTAGTTTCTTAATATTCCCAGTAGTGAATGTTAATTCCAACTACGTATAGATATAATAGAGAAACTCCACTGCAGTAAAAGAATAAGGCTCTGATAAGTGAAATCATAACACACTTGTGAATACAATTTATAATTTTATATTACTCTATTTATATCGCTTTGTTTATGATAAAAAGTTAGATCTTTCAAATATCCAGAAGATATTTAGTACTTTCAAATATCTTGAAGATATTACTTGGACTGATACAAAAATACAATGATTATGTACTTGATATACATAAAATTTGTATCTTATTTGTAGA
>SKCR01045417.1:0-47086 GCA_019454045.1 Zanthoxylum bungeanum | reverse complement strand
AATCCAATTGAGTCCACAATCTTAATTTCCCAAATCAATTCAATTCATCCAATGAATCAACAACAAAATCACAATGAATTTCATGTCCATAAGATTCGGCCAAGCCACTTAAAAGGGAAAAATGTTCCAAATCAAAATTCAATCCAATTGAACTTCAAAACAACATTAACCAATTGTTTTAAGTCATCCAATGATCAAACAAAACAAAATTACCAAGACATTAGGGTTTGCAATTTTCGGCCAAGCCTCCAATTTGGGGAAAATTGAATCCAATCCAATTTCATCATGAAATTGATCACACACAATCTCAATTAAACATGTCTAAACATACTTAAACATCCAATTCAATAAAACATGCTCAAACACATTTTACCAATTAAAGTTTTGACCAAAAATAAGCAAATTGGGGAAAATCAATCCAATCAATTTTTTAATCAAATTGATTACATATAACTCAAATTAGATCATATATAAGCATTCTTAAACAATCAATTTGTCAGAATCAAGCTAAAATCAAAAAGCCCCAAATTTGCTCAAGAACCCTAATTCGGTTTTCATGCATCAAAAGCTCTGATACCATTGTTGGAGTTAAATCAAGTCCCAAGATCAACAAATCATGCACAAAAAACCGCATATGAACACATCAAAGGAGGTGCGGAATATACTCACATTGAATTCGGTTTTGATGAAATGAACACAAGTTGCTTTTTTGCTTCCTCCAAGCTCACGGCAACAGCTCCCAAGGCAGTGGGGCTCGGTTTGGACGGTTTGGTTCCTCCAAGAATCGGCCATGCATGGACTCCATTGAAGCTCAAAGCTTCAAGCTTCAAAATAAACCAAGCTCATGAAGACACTTCCCTATCACCTATGTATCACTCATGGTGTGCTAGCACTAAGCCTTATTCAATTTGCTTCTCAAAATTTCGGTGAAACCAGAAAAATCAAGAAGAAATCGGCAGTGAAGCCGTGAAGAAGAGGAGAAGAAAAATGAGAGGGAAAAGAAACCGTATGCCCTGCATGTTGGAGAGGGAGAGACCGAAAATGATGGTAAAAAGGGAAAAGAAAAAGTAATATATATTATTCATTTTTTTCAAAAAAATAAATAAAACATATATATATAATATATTCCAAACTTTTCATATTCCAACTCTTTACTTTTTACTTTAAGTCACATCACATCACTTTAATAAAGTGACATGTTGTCAAGTCACATCACTCAAAGTGACAATTGATTTGACGCATGATGTGACAAACGATTTGACGCTTGATGTGACTCGCGTGCCGCGCTCGAATTCGAAATGCGAATGCGCTCGCAATCACTCTCGGGCTCGGGTTCGCTAATTCCAAATTAACGAATTTTCCGTCGCGTCGTAATTAAATGATTACGCCTAGCGAAATCACTATTCACGTCGCTAACGAATTAATTCTAAATTAATTCGTTCGCCCGAATTAAAATTCTAATTTTAATTCCGCGTCAAAATCCAATTTCGATTAATATATCGAATATATTAATTTATCGATTAATTCCAAATTAATCGTTCTCTCTCTTTAATTAATATTTTATCCCAGATAAAATATCTCCGCAAATAATCCCAGATTAATTTTCTCTCTCATCGAATTAATCCCAGATTAATTCTATCTCTCTCTTCTAATTAATCCCAGATTAATCAAAGTGCGAGTCATACGTCATCGGTGAATCTTCAGGAAGCGACCCATGAGATCTCCGGATATGTTGGCAGTAAATACGGTCGTCGGACTATCCGAACACGTAAGTACCTCGTACTACGTTTATATCGATTTACAAGACAAGGTTGGCTTCTAGCAAAGCGCCATGCCTACCCAATTCTCCAGAAATATTCTTACAGGAATATATAGATCTGTATCAAGCGTAGTATACCGTAGTATTGTGTATATTGGCCCAGTATCGGATAGTCACGTGCTAGGGCTGGGGCTGGATAAGTGTCTGCCCCGTCCGAAGCACATGTCGGATGTCTGGTAACATAGTCTCTATAATCGGATATACATGACCTGGTCACAATATCCCGATTGGTTGCGCAACACTCAAGAGCACTAGTACCGTATCCTGCGTGACATCAACTCCAATATGACTGAAGTGACACTTCCGTCTTGACAACACACCCAATACACTATGACTCTCTGATAAACCCAGAAGTGGTGTACACAGAACCCGTTTAAAGTCCCTACCACCAAGACCAAAGTCTATCGATTATCGTAAGTATTAGCGATGTAAGTCTCAGGTTAAGACCATACACACCTACCTTGATTTCGGCCTCCCATAGACACATAGTCATAATACCAATGGGATTCCGAGGGGTCTATCCAGAGCGAAGCTGTTTCCCGTACCATCGGTGAAACACGACCTCCTATCGCACTTGCATAAGTATCCATAATATTATATGAGAACTATGCCGTTGTGCCCTCACAACGCACACAAGTGCAATACTAGCCTATTCCGCATTATCGATGTCCAGTCTCGATAATACTACGGCTAGGGATATTTAATGATTAATCCTTCGTGGACTGATACTGTCTCATATCATCTCAATCCAGGAACTAATCATAGGGACCTCTCTTCATTTATATTCTATGGTGATCTAATCACAAATGATGAGAGTGCAATTTCCTTATTACATAGTTAATTTGCTACAACAACACAATGATCTGTGCAAATAGTGACGCTATGGGTCATTTTGTCCAACATAGATGATACTGAGATAAACACATTAGATGTGAATAACATAATTTTATATTTTGAATATAATTAAAATTCAAACATATAAAATGACAAATAAATAGCTCAAATTGATTTGATCAAGTAGAGACTTATTTGTGGCATTGTTGTCTGGGACACAATTAAACAAGACTCGTATATCCGCACTTTTAAAGAGTGGGTACTAGGACTGATTTGACTATTCAAATAAAGTCTACGAATCTAGTTTGTTAGGTAAAGTACCTAAAACACTATTTACTTGGTAATAGTGGTAAGTGTCACCGATCTGTTAGCCCTATTCATGGTGAAGTTAGTGGGCCCATATCTAGCTAGGCTAGATGTGAACATGAATATTTCGTGACCTTAACGGATGTGGCATCACGTTATGGTTATGTGTTTCTTTTGAAGAACACAGATAGAGTTTCGACACGAAGTAGATAAACAGATCGACTATAGTATTATGCCGTCACGGTAAGACCGTAATGGAAATACTTAAGCAGTAAGTTTCAAATATACATGAAAGAGTACATTATTCTTTCAGATGAGGACTCCTCCAAGACACGTCAGTTTGACGGTGTGTCCAAACTAAAAACCGAATTTTGTTGGACATGATAAGGTTTATCACGAGTCGCTCTGAGCTATCATTTCCTTCAAACAGGATATGTATTAACAGTGCAAAGCTTATTTAGAAAAAGGTTCCATATAAATCTGTTTGACAGATATCATATAGGATATGAACAGGAAAGAAACATGGTTTCTCATTCCTAATAATTTGGGTATGCCAGGCATAAAGTTTGGATGATACCAAACTAATGACCCAAATTGGATAAGTGCCATATATAGGTTATCCTAAGGGAAACCATAAGTATAGTACTTATAAATCTCACAAGAGAACAATGTGATTGTTGCTCACCATGCGATTTTCCTGAGAGGAATACCGATATGCAGTGGTAAGTGGGAGGACAGTAAAACTCGATGAAAATCGGGGTAATACTGTTCAAGGCACGAAGTCCGTAATGGAACATAAATAGTTCATCAAGGATGAACTAACCATTAATCTTCGAATACACAAAGACCTCGTAGATCGGAGAGAGTCAGAAAACAACCTGGGGTATGGGTTTCTGATCTCACCTCATAAAGATATTAACACTACAAGAAAAAGGCTTTTACTGATACTAAATTAGTGTCAGTAAAGGGTTTTACTGACACTATATAATGTGTCAGTGTTGCCGCAGCCAGAAATCACTGACACTAGTTTCTAGTGTCAGTAAATGTTAATACTGTGTTATCAGAAAATTATTGACACTATGGTATCAGTAATCTCTCACACTATTTTAGTGTCAGTAAATTATTGACACTATAACATCAGTATTTAGTGATACTATAGTGTCAGTAAATTTTGTTACTGCAGTATCAGTATATCGCATATATTTGATTTTTAGTGTCAGTAATTATTGTTACTATAGTATCAATATCCGTCAATATCTTTTAAAATTTAAAAATCGTATTATTTCACAATTATATTTCTTATGTTTTGTAATTAAATTATCATAAAATATATATATATATATATATATACCAACTCATGAAATAAAAAACTAAAAAATTACATTTATATAAAATTCGCAATATAATAGATTATCGTATTAATCAATTCAACAGTATCACATGATGAATACAAAACTCCCATAGACAATCTTTAAATTAACATATATATATTTCAAAAACTACTCTTAAAGTCCCACCAAAATGTCATGCCCCCACCAAAATTCATGATACTTGTTGAGAAGCCTGCAACAATCCCCCAACAATATGATATCGGCAAAAATCTGAAATTATAAACCAAATGTTATGAATTAGATGGACTTCCAAAAAAAATCGATATCTTCATAAATAAAACATTAAATACATCCAAATAAAAATACAAAATATAAATACAAAATATAACCCTAATCTAATTTTTGTCACATAAAGCACTTATTGACATAACCATACCAACAACCTAAGAGCATGCATATAAAAAACCAAATGACATCCATAATAACAAGTTGTATCTTTCATACCACCGCTACATAATCACCAAACAAACAAATCAATAACATACAATAAAAAGCATAGAATAAAGAGAAACATCTAGGGCAGAGGCTAGTATTGCCCAAAATCCTACATTGAATTCATCAATTTACACACTTTTACAAGCATCATGGTCGGCTTCCATCCTCAGAGTATACTCTAACGCATTGTCCAAACTGAACTGGTTTGGCAGCAGTTGCAAGGGAAAAAATTTGGAGGGCATTGACAAAGCAAACCGATACAAACTTATCCCAACTGCAATCAAGTACAATTTACTGTATGCCCAACATTATCTAACAAAAAAAATATCACCACGCTACCTTGCAGTAATGACATTATGATTTCAATGGTTCTAGGAAATGTCAAAAAGACCAAGGTAAAAGTAAACCTTGTCACCAAATCTCTTCTTACCTTTCATTTTATCAGCAAACAAATGCTCCAGCAGGTAACCAGGAAAATACATATTTACAAAAAACTGTTATATTAATATTTAAATTGCAATTTGTCCTATAGTCAAGTTCCTTGAAAATATTAGATAGCTAAGACTAATTCAGCAATTAAGTGGAAAAAACGGATGTAATAGCGTATGTCATAATCAGTCATGTGGGGTACACGACTTTGAAATCAGTGCTGTTCACATACTCAAATATCAAGCTAGGAGTTTTTGAGTGCTGATCTCAAAAATATTTGCTTTCTAAAATAAGTGAGTCCTGCTGCTAAACAACAATGTAATGAGGATAAATGTTTTACCAGTGTCAAAGAAGTCATCGATCATTGATAATGAAAGAAATGTATTAATTTGGAATATAATGCAGAAAACATATTCAAAACAGCTTAGACACAAAATAAAAATGCAAATCAAGTTAAAGCATAAAATGGCGTGAAGACAGTCTTTTTGATGTTAGATGGTACAGTTGGAGATTTCCTTTCGAAAAGCTTGAGCTCTTTTCCAGTAAGGAGCAAAAACATGAAGAATTTACAAAGGCTCATATCATAGGTACTTTATATTTTATTATCACATGGGGATTGGATAAATTTGCATTCATATAGAGGATGTAAGCATTAATGTTTCCTTGATTTGTAAAAGCATGTGTAGGCATGTAGCACATAAATAAAAAACTATTAACATGCATCAGAAAATACTATGTTTACTTATTGGTGAACAATTTGAGATGCTTTAAGAAATGTTTGTTTCGACAAGTCTCATTCTTTCTCCCAAGCAGGGATGTTACGAAAATTAGGTTCAAACCATTGCTTCTCAAAATCAGCTAGTTCCAGTCAGAAATTGTCAACATTACGCATTTAGTCTTGACATACACCGTCCTCACCGATTGAGGTGTAAAATTCAATTTGCATAAAAAAGTAAAAAAACAATGGAATACATCCAATCCCTTTATATCTAATTCATTTTTTAAATCCTAAACTTAAACTAACAAATATTATACTAAGTTTGGCATTTAAATTTCCAACCTATGTTTTAGAGTCCAGCAGTAGTCCCTCCCTGGTATAGAACTCAGTGAACACAGAAAATGCCAGGAGATTTCAGGGTTTCAAAAATTATTTTCGACGAAAAATTCCACACGATTTCTTTCCCTCTTATTGATCTCTTATCCAAACGAAGTGTCAAATGTTTTTACATGATAAAATTATTTCTCACAGGCATTTCATCAAACACATGGAGAGGACTTTTACCCATACATATACCTTGAAATTATGAATGCAAACGAGATTGATCTTTACAGACAAATCTCCTTAACTTGCCCAAATGTTCATCTGAACCAGAAGTATCCTTGTTCACAGCAAAACATAATTTGCTGCCACTAGACCAGGCTGTAAGAACAAAAGCACCAATTAAAACAATTAAAAACAAAAAAGAGGCAGATGTCTTCAAAAGTATCAACCTAATCAAAAGAAATTAATCAATTAAAAAATGTCGCCACAAGATTTTCTAGGAGAGTTTCTAACTAATTCTATAATGCATCACTGCAACAAAACCAATATTTCAGAAATCACAACCATGATAGGAACAGGATAATCAGTCAAACAATAAAACAATTCACAAAGGAAAAGGAGAGTTCTGTCAATAGGCAGCACACTAAACTCTGCCGTTCTATTGTCACTTTTCTTTAAAACTACAGGCAAGGTCCCTGAAATCCTTTCAATTATTGCAGTGGAGTGAACACTAATTCAATGACCTTAGCCAGCAAATATTTAATGATAAGAGCACTATATTGGCACTTTGGATGTGAACAAAATCATGTGTCCTGACAGAAAGTTAGAACACTTCTATATATATAATGCAAATAAATAATAAATAAAAATGAGGAAGTATGTTTTAAATAATTATAGCATAGATCAACAACGCAGTTCAATTAAGCACCCGTTACAAATAGTTGAAAATCTGAATCCCAAAACAGATCAAATCAGAGTTCACGCCGCGGCCCTGAACAATAAGAGGTGTGGGACGGATCTCATTCAAATACATAAAGAAAAACACACAAGGGCAACACGAAAATTAGGACCTTTATTCAAATATAATTCCGGTCGCTGAAGTTGGAGCCGGAGTTGAGGGGGGAGTAGGCGGGCTTTCCGGAGCGGTTGACACAGCATCGCATTTGGGAGAAACGAGTGGTGGAGGGAGATAGGGACTGGACGGCGTGGGAGAGAGGGGCGACGGAGCGGCGGCTGAAGAGGACAGAGGGGAAGGGAGATGGGGAAGTGATTGTTGTTATGGAGTTGGTGGAGGTGGAGATGAGGTGTTTTGAGAGGAATGGGGAGAGTTTTGAGAAGCGGATAGTGGAGATGAGGGTTTGATTTTAAGGAATAATTTTTTTTTTTAATTTTTTTTACTGATACTAAGGTATCATTATTACTGACACTAAATTTACTGATACTATATTGTCAGTAATATATGCGAAAAACGTCACTTTCGTGAGGTGTTGGTTCGACTCCAGACGACTACGCATTTTTTTTTTTTATTTCTTACTGATACTATGGTAATAGTAATTACTGACACTAAAATCACTGATACCATAGTGTTAGTAATTATTGATATTTAAGTGAAAAACCGGAAATAGGCACATTTACACGTCGTTTCTGACAATTTTAGCCTAGTGTCACTAACCTTAGTGTCAGTAAAGGCCTTTTTTCTTGTAGTGTAATCTTGTGGAGGTATACCAACCGACTACGTTTTGAGGAAGTGATACGAGGTATCGACTCCCTATTTTGGCAAAGTGCCATGAGTCCAAAATGGATTCCATGTATAACAACTATTTTGGATACTATTTGTTGTACCGCAAGGCATTGTGCCTATTGGTACAATGTAAGTCTTCAAGGAAGACATACATGGATGGCAACATACCAACGTACAAAGCTAGGCTTGTGACGGAAAGGTATCGTTATCAACATTGTGTTGATTATGGTTCAACCTTTTACCTATTGTCATGGTAAATCCATTTTGAAGATGTTTGTTGATACTGCATATTTTATTTATGAAATGTGTCAGTTAAAGATCAAAATCGCTTTCCTGAAAAGGAAACCTTTTGGAGAATGTTTACAACATCCTGACGATTTTGTATAACCGACAAACAAGGTTTGCGGGTTATTCGATCCATGTTTGGATTAAAGCAAGCATAAGGTTCTTGGAACTGACGTTTTGAAATAATCATAATGGTTTATGATTTGACTCAAAACGAAATAATTCTTGTGTATATAAGGAGGTTAGTGGGAGCGCACTGACAGTGAAATTCCCATAAAAACAATTGGTGAAAGCTTGGCTTTCATAGAAATTCTCCGTAGAATTCTTGGGAGTAACAACCTTTATTCAAGGAATAAAGATCTACTGGGATAGATTTGGAGTTGTTAACACTCTCTGGGAAATTGTACATTTAAAATGTACTTGATATGGTGTCACATACGCTTTGAGCATATGGAGTCACAATCAGGACAATCCAAGTGATAGTCACTGGATTGAAGTTAAGGACATCTATTAGTATCTTAGAGAACTAAAGATGTTGTCTAAAACTATGAAGAAGGAGAACTTGAAGTGACTGGGATCACTGCCGCAAGTTTCCAAATAGTTAAATACTGCGGTACTATAAAGTTTGAATAACGGGACAGTGAGCTGGAAATCTTCCGAGCAAGATACTGTTGCCGAATAAACAACAAATGCGGATTATTGTTGCGGCTGAGGCAGCAATAGAATCCATTTGGGTCGATAATAAATCTAATTAGATTAGATATAGTTCTGTTAGCAGCTGAACTAGGCGTCAGCACAAGGCTAAAGAATTAAAGGTCTCATCGACGATCCAGATATATACTTCTATATTCATCTGATTCGTTCGGATCATACATCGTGGCGATGTGGTGATCGTATAAATCGCGTCAGACGATAATCATGAAAATCCGTTGACGAAAACATTTTCTCAGCAATTTGAGCAAACCGTACATAGTTCGGGTGTACGACACTTGAGTGACTGGCTATGTGCCAAGTGGGAGATTTTTGGATAATATGACCCATAGCGTCACTATTTGTACAGATCATAGTGTTGTTGTACAAATTAACTATGTGACAAGGAAATTGCACTCTCATCATTTGTGATTAGATCACCTTAGATATATAAATGAAGAGAGGTCCCTATGATTAGTTCCTGGACTGAGAATGGATATGAGACAGTATCAGTCCCCGAAGGATTAATCATTAAATATCCCTAGCCGGAGTATTATCGAGACTGGACATCGATAATGCGGAATAGGCTAGTATTGCACTTGTGTGCGTTGTGAGGGCACAACGACATAGTTCTCATATATATAGTATTGGATACTTATGCAACTGCGATAGGAGGTTGTGTTTCACCGATGGTACGGGAAACAGCTTCGCTCTGGATAGACCCATCGGAATCCCATTGGTATTATGACTATGTGTCTATGGGAGTCCGACATCAGGGTAGGTGTATTTGGTCTAAGCTGAGACTTACACCGCTAATGCTTACGACAATCAATATACTTTAGTTGAGGTCGTCCAGGGCTGTAACAGGTTCTGTGTACGCCAATGCTGGGTATATTGAGAATCGTAGGTATTGGGTGTGATGTCAAGACGGAAGTATCACTCCAGTCAGAGTGGAGATGATGTCACGCAGGATACGGTATTAGTGCTCTTAAGTGCTGGTCGGCCATCGGATATTATGACAAGGTCATGTATATCCGATTATAGAGACTAGTTACCAGACATCCGACATGTGCTTCGGACGGGGCAGACACTTATCCAGCCCCAGCCCTAGCACGTGACTATCCGATACTGGGTCGATATACATGATACTTGGTATACTACGCTTGATATAGATCTTAAATATTCTTAGATGAATATAACCGGAGAATTGGGTAGACTTCGTGCTTTGCTAGAAGCCGATCTTGTCTCGTAAATCGGTAGAACGTAGTACTTGGTACGTACGTGATTCGGATACTCCGACGACCGTATTTACTGCCAATAGATCCGGGGATCTCATGGGTCGCTTCCCGATAATGCACCGATGACGCATAACTCGCACTCATTAATAATCTGGGATTATATATGAAGATGGAGAAATTAATCTAGGATTAATTACGGAGATATTTTATCTAGGATAAAATATCGTCTAAAGAGAGAGAATGATTAATTTGGAATTAATCGGTAAATTAATAATTCGATATATTAAACAAATTAGATTTCGACGCGGAATTAAAATTAGATTTTAATTCGGGCGAACGAATTAATTTAGAATTAATTCGTTAGCACGTGAATAGTGAATTCGCTAGGCGTAATCATCTAATTACGACGCAACGGAAAACTCGCTAATTAGGAATTAGCGAAACCGAGCTCGAGTGTGATTGCGAGCGCATTCGTATTTCGAATTCGAGTGCGGCAACGCAAGTCACATCAAGCGTCAAATCATTTGTCACATCAAGCGTCAAATCAAACGTCACTTTGAGTGATGTGATTGATTGATGTGATTGATGTTGATTGAAAGACATGTCACTTTAATAAAGTGAAAATGAATAGTGATGTGTTTGGTGAAATAGTGTAAGTTGGTGAGACATTTACCTTTTGATTATTTTATATATTATTTGGTAATTGTTTAATATATTTTCTTGGAATATATATATAAAGCATTTTTGGAAAATGCTTTGACCAATTTTTTTTAATACACAATTCTCCTCCATTTCTCTCCTCTCACATCTCACACCCCAAAAGGGCTCTTTTTCTTTCTTCTTCACAGCTCACTGCCGTGAGCTTCAAGGGAGGCAATGAGTGTGTTTTGTTGCAAAACACAAGTGCTAGCACACTTACGAGACTTACGAAGGTGTTAGGGAGGTTCACCCATGAGGCGGATCCGTTCGACGAAGCTTGGAGCTTGACGAAAGACCATCTTCACGCCCAAAACAGTGAGTAAATTCACTGCAGTTCACGCCAATTGCAGTGAGGTTTTTCAAGTTTTGTTGCTCGCCGCGTCTCTCAACCGATCGATGTGAGTATCCGCTATCCGCTACCCTCCGTTGATGTATTCACACATGTATTTCATTGCTTGTTTGATCTTGGGACCTAGATAAAACCTAACACTCTCCTAGAGTACGTACATTGACAAAATGTTGAAGAGATTCAACATGGATCAGTCCAATGGGGACTGTTGCAAGTGTCACATGGCGTCACTCTATCTAAGGACATGTGTCCTAAAACTCAAGATGAGAGAGACAACATGAGTCAGATACCATTCGCCTCGGCAGTCGGATCGATCATGTATGCCATGATATGTACACGACCTGATGTCTCGTATGCTTTGAGCATGTGTAGTCGTTATTAGGCCGATCCAGGTGATAGTCACTGGATGGCGGTTAAGAATATCCTTAAGTATCTTAGACGAACTAAGGATGCTTTCTTAATCTATGGAGATGGAGAACTTGAGGTAACTGGGTTTACCGATGCAAGTTTCCAAACCGATAAAGACGACTGCAAGTCACAATCCGGGTACATATTTTGTTTGAATAACGGAGTAGTAAGATGGAAATCTTCCAAGGAATAGTCTGTTTCCGATTCAACAATAGAAGTGGAGTATATTGCTGTAGCTGAAGCAGGAAAAGAGGCAGTTTGGATCCGTAAATTCCTAATTGGATTAAGAGTAGTTCCATTAGCAGCTGAGCTCGTTCCATTGTATTGTGACAATAATGGGGCTATAGCGCAGGCTAAGGAACCGCGGTCTCATCAACGATCCAAGCTTGTTCTTCGACGTTTCCATCTGATTCGTGAGATCATACATCATGGTGATGTGAAGATCGAGAAGGTCGCATCAGAGGACAACATTGTAGATCCGCTGACGAAAGCTATTCCTCAGCAAAAGTTTTAGCGACATGTACATAGTTCAGGTATTAGATGCTTGAGTGACTGGCTATAGGCCAAGTGGGAGATTGTTAGACAATTATGACCCATAGCGTCATTATTTGTAAAAGACATTGTGGTTTTTGTACAAATTAATTATGTAGCAATGGAAATTGCATTTTATCATTTTGTAATTTGATTACTTAAATATATAAATGATAAAAGTCCCTATGATTAGTTCCGGACTATAAGATATGAGACAGTATCAATCCATAAAGGTTTAATCATTAAATATCCCTAGTCATAGTATTATCGAGACAGGACATCGGTAATACAGAATAGACTAGTATTGCACTTGTGCGTGTTATGGAAGCGTAACATCATAGTTCTCATATATTTAAGTATTAGATACTTATGCAAGTGTGATAGGAGGTTGTGTTTACCGATGGTAAGGAAACAGCTTCGCTCCGGATAGACCCCGCAGAATCCCATTGGTAGTATGACTATGTGTCTATGGGAATCTGCATCAGGGTAGTTGTATTTGGTCTTAACCTGAGACTTGCATCGTTAGTACTTGCGACAATCAATACGCTTTGGTTTGGTCATCCAGGACTTAAATAGGTTATGTGTACGCCTCTTCTGGGTTTATTGAGAATCGTAGTGTATTGGGTGTGATGTCAAGATGGAAGTATCACTTCAGTCATATGGAGATGATGATCACGCACGGAAACAGAACTGGTACTCTAAATTAGTTGCAACCATCGGGATAATATGACAAGGTCATGATTATCCGATTAAAGAGACTAGTTGCTTGTAATCTGTTATATGCTTCGTACGGGACAAACATTATTCCAGCCCCAGGCCTTGCATGTGACATCCGATACTGGATCACAATACGCAATATTATGTATATTACGCATGACATAGATTATATATTCCATTAAGAATATTTCTGGAGAATTGGGTAGGCACGGTGCTTTGCTAGAAGCCAACCATGTCTCGTAAATCGGTAAAAACGTAGTACGAGGTATATACGTGTTCGGATAGTCCGACAACCGGATTTACTGCCAACATATACAGGGATCTCTTGGGTTGCTTTCTGAAGATTCACCGATGACGTATGATTGAGCATAATTAATCTGGGATTAATTACAGAGAGATTTTATCTAGGATAAAATATTATTAGAAGAGAAAGAATGATTAATTTAGAATTAATCGATAAAATATTATATTCGATATATTAAACGAAATTAGATTTCGACGCGGAATTAAAATTGGATTTTAATTCGGGCAAACGAATTAATTTAGAATTAATTCGCTAGCGACGTGAATAATAATTTTGCTAGGCATAATTATTTAATTAAATTTGATTTAATTACGTCTAAACGGAAAACTCGTTAATTCGGAATTAGTGAACCCGAGCCCGGGATGTGTCGCGGGCCCACTCTGATTTTGAATCAAGTGGGGCCCACAAGTCACATCAGTTGTCACATCACTTGTCACTTTTGTTACTTTTAGTGATGGGTTTTGGTGAGAATGATGATGACTTGCCTTACACACTTCCTAAACATGATGGCTTGATTGACTAATACCAAATGTTTGGTATATGATTATTAGATTTTTGAAATCAAAAACCAAGTCAACACAACTCACTCCATCTCTCTCTCTCACGGTTTTCATCAATAATTACATTATCCCTCTCATTTTTCTCTCAATGCTGAGAGTTACAAGGAGAAGATAGAAATTTTTGTGGCAAAAATTTCAAGAGCTAGCACTCAAAGGAATCATCCAAGGTGACAGGGAAACCATCCCAATAGCTTGGAATCAAAGGACAAAGCTTGGAGCCTGATTCTCATTCCCCAACTTGGTGCTTGGCCGAAACTTGGAGAAGAAATTTTAAATTTGACGCATCCATAAGCCGTACATTGTAAGTATGATTCCGCCATACTTCTTTATGTATTCACATGTTTTATGCTTAAATATGATCTTGGGAATGTGTAGGACACATAAATCGGCGACGCTGTTCCAGGCTCGCGGCCTAGTCGGGAGTACGGAATAGCCCATGGAGGAACTAAACCTGAGAATAATGGAGTCACCACCCGGTGTGAACGGGGAAAATTATTTAAGGCCGCACTCACCCCTCGCAAGGGAAGACCTCAAACCATTGGGTTCAAAATGGTCTCTTACTTATGCCACTTGTAATGAAATGATTTGTGCAACAACTTAACCGAATCTACGCAACATATATGTTCAAAAGTAACTTAGATCTAATTCGCATTCATGAAAGTAAATCCTACGTCTAAGTTTGCATGCTTTGAAAGTAAGTTATCATAACGGCAAACATACGATATCATACAATGAGCATGTTGAATCATCAAATACCAAGAATAAATAAATAATCACTTAAACATAAACGTAAATTAAATTCCTAATGCGAAAATAAATAATTAAATCATGCATAAAGAAATAGCATAATCATACTTAAAAATAAATAACATACTCGACTAAATCATGCTTAAGTAATAAATAACATACTAGCAACCTAATCATGCTCGAATACAAGGTTGGATGAAACGAAATATGTGTGTCTCTCAAACGGTACGTGGCATTGTATCCCGAGTACAAACCGCAATACCGTCCATTCGGATTCGGATACAGAATTTACGTCCGGGTTTCCATCTGATATACCGCAAGAGAGAACACATATTCCGTTCATCCGGAAATCACATCATGCACTAATCCAAAATACTCATGCGAAATAAAGTAATAAAATAAATAGAAATAAAAGGGAATAAATAAAAAGGTGCCCTAAGGTCTAACTTCTTTAGTCGTCTATCGGAAGTGCGGTACGCGGTTGTCGGAAGGGTTGATGCTCTGCAACTCCTTCGGTTCACTGGTTTAACATTTTCCTTCGCTGTTTCTGTTGGTTTGCTCTAAGCTTCCCAAGATCATAAATCAGGCATGAAACAAGTGTAAATACAACCAAAGGAGGTGCGGAAAACTCACATTGATCGGTTATGATGCTGCAAAGACAAAAATGAATTGCCTCCTCTGTCAAGCTCGGTAGTGGCAGCTCGGTGTGGGGACTGCTCGCCAGTGGGTTGTCTTCCTCCTCCAAGAATCGGCATGGGTGATCCTCCATGGAAGCTCCAAGCTCCAAGCTTCACAAGGTGATTCCTTGCTCATGAAAACACTTCCCTATCACCTTTGTATTCCTCCTAGAGTGTGCTAGCACTTTGATCTTGCAAAAAATTTAAGTCTTAACCTTCTCCATCCCTCACGGTTTTTGCAGAAAAAGCAGAAGGAAGAAGAGGTCTTGAGACCGTGAGAGAGAAGACCATTTTTGGCTCCCAAAAATGCATCTAGGAGAGAGAGAGGGAAAAAGAAAAAGTTGTAATAGGTTTTTATATTTTCCAAAAAATTAATAAACCATTTACCTTTTTCAATTTCAAAAAGACAAACATTTAATGCTTTCTTTCTTTTCACATCAACTCACATCAATCAATCAAATGTCACATCACTCAAAGTGACATGTGATTTGACGTTTGATGTGACTTGTGATTTGACGTTTGATTTGACGTGCCGCACTCGAATTCGAAATGCGAATGCGCTCGCAAATAATCTCGGGCTCGGGTTCGCTAATCCAAATTAACAAATTTCCGCTGCGACGCAATTAAACAATTAAGCCTAGCCATCTCACTATTCACGTCGCTAGCGAATATAATTCTAAACTTATATTCACCGAATTAAAATCTAATTTCAATTCCGCGTCGAAATCCAATTTCGTATAATATATCAAATATATTTATTTTATCGATTAATTCCAATTAATCGTTCTCTCTCTTTAATTGAATATTTTTCCCAGATAACATATCTACGAAATTAATCCCCGATTAATTAAAGTGCGAGTCATACGTCATCGGTGAATCTTCGAGAAGTGCCCATGAGATCCCTGGATATGTTGAAGTGAATCGGGTCGTCGGACTATCTGGAATATGTAGTACCTTGTACTATGTTTAAATGATGTGTAGAGATTTGCTTTTGGTAAAACCTTTTACCCTTTTCACCAAAACTTGGTAGTTGGGTAAATGGTTTTACCAAAACCATTACAAGGTGGTTGGGTGGTTGGTGGCTTGGCATAAATGCCAACTACCACCACCTACCACACATGTGAAGTGGGCCCCACTATTTGAATTCAAAATTCAAATATCTCTACGAACATTCCGCGGCTCAGTTCCGTTTAATCCGATTAAACGAACTTTCGTCGCTAAATAATTAAATCTAATTAATTAAATAACGATGCCTCGCAAATATATTACGAACGTCGATTACGAATTAATTCTAAATTAATTCATTCGTTCGTATTAAAGTCCGACTTTAATTTCGTAATGAAATCCAATTCATATTAATATATCCGATATATTAATTTTAGCCCATTCGAATAAATTAAATAGAAAAATCAAATTTAACTATTAAATTTATTTTACCGATTAATTCCAAATTAATCGTGTTCTCTCTCTACCGAACACATTTAATCCCAGATTAAATAAAGCCCCAATTAATCCCAGATTAATTTTCTCTCTCTAAATTAATCCCAGATTAATTCTAATTTAAGTCAACTGTCATCGGTGAATCTTTGGGAAGCGACCCAAGAGATCTCTGGATATGTTGGCAGTAAATCCGGTTATCGGACTATCCGATAAAGTAAGTACCTCGTACCACGTGCTTACCGATTTACAAGACATGGTTGGCTTCTAGCAAAGCACCGTGCCTACCCAATTCTCCAGAAATATTCTTACTGGAATATATAATCTATGTCAGGCGTAGTATACGTCATATTGCGTATAGCGATCCAGTATCTGATGTCACGTGCAAGGCCTGGGGCTGGAATAGTGTCTGCCCCGTACGAAGCACATATCGGATATCAAGCAACTAGTCTCTTTGAATCGGATAATCATGACCTTGTCATATTATCACGATGGTTGCAACACTATAGAGAACTAGTTCTGAATCCCTGCGTGATCATCATCTCCATATGTCTGAAGTGATACTTCCATCTTGACATCACATCCAATACACTACGATTCTCAATAAACCTAGAAGAGGCGCACACAGAACCTGTTAAAGCCCTGGACGACCAAAAAAAGTTTACCGATTGTCGCAAGTACTAGCGATGCAAGTCTCAGGTTAAGACCAAATACACCTACCCTGAAGCGGACTCCCATAGACACATATACATACTACCAATGGGATTCCGCGGGGTCTATCCAGAGCGAAGCTGTTTTCCGTACCATCGGTAAAACACAACCTCCTATCGCACTTGCATAAGTATCCAATACTTAAACATATGAGAACTGTGTCGTTATGCCCTCACAACGCGCACAAGTGCAATACTAGTCTATTCCGCATTATCGATGTCCAGTCTCGATAATACTACGACTAGGGATATTTAATGATTAAACCTTTATGGATTGATACTGTCTCATATCATCTCAATCCGGAACTAATCATAAGGACTTCTACCATTTCTATATCAAAGTAAATAAATTACAAAATGGTAAAAGGCAATTTCATTACTACATAGTTAATTTAGTACAAAAACACAATGTCTTTTACAAACAGTGACGCTATGGGTCATAATTGTCTAACATCTGTCAAAATCTCCCACTTGGCCTATAGCCAGTCACTCAAGCATCTAACACCTGAACTATGTATATGTTTCTCAAACTTCTGCTGTGAAATAGCTTTCATCAGCGGATCTGCAATGTTGTCATCTGATGCGACCTTCTCGATCTTCACATCGCCACGATGTATGATCTCACGTATCAGATGGAAACGTCGAAGAACATGCTTGGATCGTTGATGAGACCGCGGTTCCTTAGCCTGCGCTATAGCCCCGTTATTGTCACAATACAATGGAACGGGGTCAGCTGCTAACGGAACTACTCCTAATCCAATTAGGAATTTTCGGATCCAAACTGCTTCCTTTGCTGCTTCAGCTGCAGCAATGTACTCCGCTTCTGTTGTTGAATCGGCAACAGTATCTTGCTTGGAAGATTTCCAGCTCACTGCTCCGTTATTCAAACAAAATATGTACCCGGATTGCGACTTGTAGTCGTCTTTATCGGTTTGGAAACTTGCATCGGTATACCCAGTTACCTCAAGTTCTCCATCTCCATAGATTAAGAAAGCATCCTTAGTTCGTCTAAGATATTTAAGGATGTTCTTAACCGCCATCCAGTGACCATCACCTGGATCGGCCTGATAACGACTACACATGCTCAAAGCATACGAGACATCAGGTCGCGTACATATCATGGCATACATGATCGATCCGACTGCCGAGGCGAACGGTATCCGACTCATGTTGTTTCTCTCATCTTGAGTTTTAGGACACATGTCCTTAGATAGAGTGATGCCATGTGACACTGGTAACAGTCCCCTCTTGGACTGATCCATGTTGAATCTTTTCAACACTTTGTCAACGTACGTGCTCTGGGAGAGTCCAAGCAGCTTTCTAGATCTATCCCGGTAGATCTTTATTCCTAGAATAAGCTGCTTCTCCCAGATCTTTCATGGAGAATTTTAATGAAAGCCAAGCTTTCACCGATGTTAACATGGGAATGTCATTGCCCATAAGCAATACATCGTCAACATAAAAGACAAAAAAAGTCAGTGCTCTCCCACTAACCTTCTTGTATACACAAGGATCATCTTCGTTTTGTATGAAATCATATTCTTTTATGATCTCATCAAAACGTTGGTTCCATGACCGCGATGCTTGCTTCAGTCCATAAATGGACCGATTTAACTTACAAACCTTGTTTGCAAGTTTAAGCAAGATAAAACCGTCAGGCTGTTGCATATAAACATCCTCCAAAAGGTTTCCGTTAGGGAAAGCGGTTTTAACATCCATCTACCATATCTCGTAATTGAAATATGCAGCAATAGCAAGCATTATCCGAATGGATTTAATCATGGCAACAGGTGAGAAAGTTTCGTCATAATCGACACCATGTCGTTGACGATACCCTTTCGCTACAAGCCTAGCTTTGTACGTTTGTACGTTGCCATCCATGTCGGTCTTCTTCTTGAAGACCCATTTGCAACCAATAGGCTTTACGCCTTCTGGTGCATCAACCAGTGTCCAAACTTGGTTGGTGTACATGGAATCCATTTCAGACTTCATGGCTTCTTGCCATAAAGCGGAATCGATATCTTGTATCGCTTCCTCATACGTAGCCGGTTCAGTATCCTCAATGAGATTAATATCTACATGAGGTGAGATCAGAAACCCATACCTCTCAGGTTGTATCCTGACTCTCTCCGACCTACGCGGTCCTTGTGTAATAGAAGATTGTGGTACAGTCTCATCCCGGATGGACTGTTCTTGTTCCGTTGAGGATTCTATGCCAGGAACAGTATCACTCCGATTTTCATCAAGTTCTACTTTCCTCCCACTAACCACTGCATTTAGGAATTCCTTCTCAAGGAAAACCGCATGTAGAGCAACAAATACTTTGTTCTCTCGTGGGTGATAGAAGTAATATCCTTTGGTTTCCCTAGGATATCCTACGAATAGGCATTTATCCGACTTGGGCTCAAGTTTGGTACCTTCCAAACGTTTGACGTATGCCCAGCATCCCCAAATCTTCAGGAATGAGAAACCCGGTTTCTTTCCTGTCCATATCTCATATGGTGTCTGTTGTACAGACTTTGACGGAACCTTATTCAAAATAAGAATTGCACTGTTTAATGCATATCCCCAGAAGGAAATAGGTAGCTCAGTGCGACTCATCATAGACCTTACCATGTCCAAAAAGTTCGGTTTCTCCGTTCGGACACACCGTTTAATTGCGGTGTTCCAGGAGGAGTCCACTGTGAAAGAATACCATATTCTTTCAAGTAATCTAGAAACTCATTGCTCAAGTATTCGCCACCACGGTCCGACCGTAATGTCTTTATACTCTTGCCGGTCTGTTTTTCAACTTCGTGTCGAAACTCTTTGAATTTCTCAAAAGTTTCCGACTTGTGTCTCATAAGATACACATAACCATAACGCGATGCATCATCCGTAAAGGTTACGAAGTATTCATATCCACCTCTAGCCTGGCTAGACATGGGCCCACAAACGTCACTATGAACGAGGGCTAACAGTTCGGTGGCGCGTACACCTTTACCGCTAAAAGGTGATTTAGGCATTTTGCCTAATAAGCAAGATTCGCAGACGTCATATGAATTTGGATCAAATCCGTCCAAGTACCCACTCTTCGAAAGTGTGGATATGCGAGTCTTGTTTATGTGTCCCAGACGACAGTGCCACATATAAGTTTCATCTTTGTTACTAGTTTTGAGCCTTTTGTTTGTTACATTATATGTTTGAGATTGATTTATATTCAAAATATAAAGACCATTATTAGCATCAGCAGAACATATCTCAAAATCATCTTTATAAACAAAACACCCAGTGTTTCGGAATACAAAAGTGTACCCGCATTGGGTCAAACAAGATACAGAGATAATATTCCTAGTCAAACTAGGTACATAATAACAATCTGAAAGTTTAAGTACATGCCCCGAAGGCAGTTCTAAAACAAAAGTGCCAACGGCCAAAACGGCGACTGGTGCCCCATTTCCAACGCGTAGATCAATCTCCCCTGAGGCCAGTCTCCTGCTAATCTGCAGATCCTGCACATCAGTACATATATGAGTACCACAACCAGAATCAAAAATCCAATTTTTTAAACTAGAAGTAGTCATGTTATCTCTATAACAAACATACCTGAAGCCGGTGCCTTGCCCGCTTTAATCTCCTTCTGGAGCGCCTTGTACTCGCGGCAGTCACGCTTCCAGTGACCCCGCTTGCCGCACTGGAGGCAAACATCCTGAGATTTGTCCTTAGGCTTCCCAGAAGCCTTTGACGATTTGGCCTTGCCCTTTCCTTTATGCTTCTTCTTCTTCACACCTCCAGTCGCCTTGAGCCCAGCCCTCGGTGTATGAGATGTCGAAGCAAAGTGCGCCTCGCGCTTGTTGCCCTTAAGCAGCTCTTTCTCGGCTTCCTTGAGAACCGACAATAAGTCTCCAAGAGTATCATCAGTGTTCATCAAATTATAGTTTATGATGAACTGTCTCCAAGTGTCGGGGAGAGATTGCAGGACCATATCTATGGTAATCTCAGCCTCAAAGACTATCCCCATCTCAGCTAGCTCATCTATGTCAGCAATCATCTGTGCCACATGGGACTCAACAGACATGCCTTCTGACAAACGTGAACGAAAGAGCTTCTTTACTAACTCACTCATATCTCTGTGACCTACGGTTAGATCGGTGAAGATCTTGCAACCTTGCCAACATGTTATAGGGATCCAAGTCCCTGTTCTGTCGACGAAATGCTGAGTCATAGAAGCAAGCATAATAGACTGAGCAGTATCACAATCATCGCTGTGAGTCTTCCAAAGCTCCAGCTCAAGTAGCTCATCAGGTTTGGGCTTAGGCCCAAGAGGTCTCTGTATAGTATATAGTAGCCTCTCGGCTCCAAGGACTATCCTTAGATTCATTTCCCAATCGGCAAAGTTCGTGCCCTTGAAGACATTTTCGCCCATGATAATGTCTCGGACATTTCCCTTTCCAGTCATCTTGGCTACGATAGTCCAACTATCTAGTCAACGATATTTGGGTACAGTCTAACTGTTACAAGAAAAATAACATTGTATTAGTCCAACTAAAATAATTTTGACGAAATAATTTGAAAGCGCGTAAAGCTAAGTATCTGAATGAAATTGCAAATTCAATACTAGCCTCCCACTATTTTTCGGCGAGTCTCTAACCCTCTGTCGAGTACTCGGGAAACCTAGTTTCCTAGTGGGCTAGGATCCCGTTAAATAACATACAACCTTGACTTTGGCCAACAAGCTGTATGATATTTAACTAGGTAGATCTCTAAGATCAATTGGATCTCATCCAATTCCTAGATCCGGTAGGTGGACCTCCAAGTCCGAAACATATATACAATATATATGCCAATATATCCAATATATTTTCCTAACCTTTTTCCTCTGAATCAACTAAGCCTTGGCTTTGGCACAACAAGCTTAATGATTCCAGTTAAGCGGGACCCATTGACATGGAAAGCTTCGTAATCAATGTCGATGGACAAGAAGTGATCTTGACTTTGGCCAACAAATCACGACTTGGACAAGACACCGATATGGAACAAAACTCTCATGATTCAAACACATCCGCAATTGACAAAGGTCTTGACTTTGGCCAACAAACCAATGCCAACTTTGGATCTTGAGTAAGAATCACTCAACGGAAGGAAAAACGCTTAATATGTTTTGAGGGTTTTTCGCGTAAATTGGCAACCAATTTATTATCTTTGTTAAGGTCTCATCATACACCCTTAAGCATGCTTCTAAAACATTATAAAGCGCAAAAAGTAAATTAATAATGATATGCGGATGGATATGTCACAAATTGTTCCTAGAACAAATCACTCCATTTCCTCTCCCCGGCTAGAACTATTCTAACTTCTACCCAATAACATAATACATAAAAATAAAGAAACCTCATTACATTGAGGGGAATTGGTGAGAAGAGAAATACAAAGAATAAGGAGATAAAAGGCTGGACACGCAGGTCCAATTTAATAAATTATAAATTTATTACAATTTCCAAAATTGCCCTCGCCCTTCTAATATCCATCCGATATACATTATTCATACAACACATTCATGTAATCATACAAAACATGTTATTCAATCAATCTAATCCAATTAATTAATCTTTGAATTAATGATCATCCAATGTTCAAACAACGATTTGATTTGCTCGAGTCAAACTCGTTTAAGAATAAATACTCAAAGTAAGTATTCTTGAATTATTTTGAACTACAACTTTAAATCCAATTTATTTGTATTCAATACTAATTCCATTTAATTCCAAATTAAATATTTACACTTATTTATTTGCCTTAAAGACTTGGATTCCAAATCCAATCTTAATGGGTCTCAAAGGCCCAATAACATCCAATGTCCTTTTAATTAAAGTCCAATGGGCTTTTAATTGATTCTTAAGGCATGGGCTTTGGCCATAATGGATCAAACCCAAAATGCCAAGGCCCAATAGGAATCACCCTATTGCCAACAAATCAATTTAGGCCCATTAGGCCCAATTAAATTCTTTAAAGGTCAAGTGATGTATTTGGACTTTATGGAATTGGTTTTGGGCCCAATTGGATCCAATCCAAAAGTCCAAAACCAAACTTGGTCAAACCAAGCCCATTAAGCCCAAATACACACTTTTAGCCCAATAAACTTTAAAGGCCAATTATTACAATTTTAATATTCCAAATATTATAATTATTATAATTAAAGTGTATTAGCCATGATTAATTAATTAAACTCAATATTTCCAAAATACCAATTAACTTAATTAATCATGCTTAATCCAACAATTCATGCTCAACACAATTGAGGCCAAAATACATCATTTCATGCTTAACACAAATTGAAGCCAAAATACATCATTTCATGCTCAACATGCTCTTTGATTTTAACATAAACATTATTGACTTTGATTCTAATCCAATCAAACCAACAATCAACATTTAAACATGCATTTAAACACATCATTTTATGTTACAAAAAATCAAAAACTGCAGTTCACTGCTGTTCATATTCGGCCACCAATAATTTTTTAATTTTTGATTCATTCATTTATTTCAAATGTAATCATGCATAACTCTAAGTTATCATATTCTAAGCATGCTCAAAGCATCAATTTGAAAGAATCATGTTCAAAACATAAAAGCCCCAAATTTTAGGCTCAAGAACCCTAAAATTTTCATGCTTAAAATTGGCTCATGATACCATTGTTAGTGTTCCTAGAACATGCCAAGGATCTAATAAGCATGAAAACAAGTGATTAAGATCATTATAAGTTGCGGAAATACTTACAACGAACGGATTTGAGCTTTTAAAATTTGAGAAGAGAACTCCAAGTTCCAAGCAAAGTGTTGATTCCAACTCTTGAAGATGTTTCCCTATCACCTTTGTTGACTTGCTTAAGTGCTAGCTTTTGATTTGAAGAACAAAATCCAAGTGAAGAGAGGGAGGAAGCTCACGCCCAAGGCTTAGAGTATTAGGGTTTATTTTGTTCAACTTGTGTAATGATGTGTAGAGATTTGCTTTTGGTAAAACCCTTTTACCCTTTTCACCAAAACTTGGTAGTTGGGTAAATGGTTTTACCAAAACCATTACAAGGTGGTTGGGTGGTGGTGGCTTGGCATAAATGCCAACTACCACCACCTACCACACATGTGAAGTGGGCCCCACTATTTGAATTCAAAATTCAAATATCTCTACGAACATTTGACGCGGCTCAGTTCCGTTTAATCCGATTAAACGAACTTTCGTCGCTAAATAATTAAATCTAATTTAATTAAATAACGATGCCTCGCAAATATATTACGAACGTCGATTACGAATTAATTCTAAATTAATTCATTCGTTCGTATTAAAGTCCGACTTTAATTTCGTAATGAAATCCAATTCATATTAATATATCCGATATATTAATTTTAGCCCATTCGAATAAATTAAATAGAAAAATCAAATTTAACTATTAAATTTATTTTACCGATTAATTCCAAATTAATCGTGTTCTCTCTCTACCGAACACATTTAATCCCAGATTAAATAAAGCCCCAATTAATCCCAGATTAATTTTCTCTCTCTAAATTAATCCCAGATTAATTCTAATTTAAGTCAACTGTCATCGGTGAATCTTTGGGAAGCGACCCAAGAGATCTCTGGATATGTTGGCAGTAAATCCGGTTATCGGACTATCCGATAAAGTAAGTACCTCGTACCACGTGCTTACCGATTTACAAGACATGGTTGGCTTCTAGCAAAGCACCGTGCCTACCCAATTCTCCAGAAATATTCTTACTGGAATATATAATCTATGTCAGGCGTAGTATACGTCGTATTGCGTATAGCGATCCAGTATCTGATGTCACGTGCAAGGCCTGGGGCTGGAATAGTGTCTGCCCCGTACGAAGCACATATCGGATATCAAGCAACTAGTCTCTTTGAATCGGATAATCATGACCTTGTCATATTATCTCGATGGTTGCAACACTATAGAGAACTAGTTCTGAATCCCTGCGTGATCATCATCTCCATATGTCTGAAGTGATACTTCCATCTTGACATCACATCCAATACACTACGATTCTCAATAAACCTAGAAGAGGCGCACACAGAACCTGTTAAAGCCCTGGACGACCAAAACGAAAGTTTACCGATTGTCGCAAGTACTAGCGATGCAAGTCTCAGGTTAAGACCAAATACACCTACCCTGAAGCGGACTCCCATAGACACATATACATACTACCAATGGGATTCCGCGGGGTCTATCCAGAGCGAAGCTGTTTTCCGTACCATCGGTAAAACACAACCTCCTATCGCACTTGCATAAGTATCCAATACTTAAACATATGAGAACTGTGCCGTTATGCCCTCACAACGCGCACAAGTGCAATACTAGTCTATTCCGCATTATCGATGTCCAGTCTCGATAATACTACGACTAGGGATATTTAATGATTAAACCTTTATGGATTGATACTGTCTCATATCATCTCAATCCGGAACTAATCATAAGGACTTCTACCATTTCTATATCAAAGTAAATAAATTACAAAATGGTAAAAGGCAATTTCATTACTACATAGTTAATTTAGTACAAAAACACAATGTCTTTTACAAACAGTGACGCTATGGGTCATAATTGTCTAACACGCGGGGTTCTTGTGTAAGTGAAGATTATTGGTAATAGTTTCATCCTGATGAACTCTTTGTGTTCCATTAGGATTCGGTGCCTAGAACCGTATTACTCGATTTTATCGAGTTTTACTATCCTCCCACTTACACTGAATATCGGTATTCATCTAGGAAAAACGACATGGTGAGCATAATCTAATTGTCCTCTCGTGAGTTGTATAAGTACCCAATACTTTATGGTTTCTATCTGTCCCTAGGATAACCAACAATTGGCACTTATAACCAAACTTTGGGTCTTTAATTTGGTATCATCGAAACATATGCTAGCATTCCCAATTTTCAGGAGTGAGAAACCCGGTTTCTTTCATGTTCATATCTAATATGAATTTTGTCTAACAGATCTTATGGAACCTTATTCTAAATAAGTTCTTGCACTGTTAAAGCTATCCGTTGAAGGAAATGGTAGCTCAGAGCGACTCATGATTACCCTTATCATGTCTAACAAAATTCGGTTACTCAGTTCGGACACACCGTCAAATTAACGTGTTCCGGGAGGAGTCCTCATTGAAAGAATACTTTACTCTTTCATGTATTTTAGAAACTTATTGCTTGAGTATTTTTCACTACGGTCTTACCGTGACGGTGTAATACTGTAGCCGATCTGTTTGTTTATTTCGTGTCAAAACTGTAAAAGTTTCCGATTTGTGTTCTTCAAAAGAAACACATAACCATTACGCGATGCCACATCCGTATAGGTCACAAAATATTCATATCCACATCTAGCCTAGCTAGACATGGGACCACTTGCTTCACTGTGAACTAGGGCTATCAGATCGATGGCATTTACACTTTTACCAAGTAAAAAGTGTTTTAGGCACTTTGCCCAATAAACTAGATTCACATACTTTATTTGATTGGAATCAAATTAGTCCGAGTACCCACTCTTCAAAAGTGTGGATATACGATTCTTTTTTTATTGTGTCCCAGACAACAATGCCACATGTCAGTTTCTCCTGATCAAATCAGTTTGAGCTATTTGTTTGTCATATCGTATATTCGAGATTTATTTATATTCAAAATATAAATGCAGTTATTCACATCTAATGTGTTTATCTCAATATCATCCTTATATAATAAAACACTTAGTGTTCTAGAATATAAAGGTTCACCCGCAGCGGGTTAAACACTGATATAGAAATAATGTTTCTAGTCAAACTGGTTACATTATAACAGTTTCCTAATTTAAGTACACGCCCAAATGGTAGTTCCTAAATTTAGGTATCTACGGTTAAAACAACGACTTTCGTCCCATTTCCAATTCGCAGATTAATCTATATTGAAGTCAGTATCCTGTTCAAAACAGATTCTGAACATCAATATATATATTATGTACCACACTAAGTATTTAAAATCCAATTTAATACTAGTAGTGAACATAATTATGACAACCATATTTGAAGTCAAAGCCTTGCCCGTTCTTCAATTCCTTCATGTCTGCTTTGTCCAAATGGCAGCCACGCTTCCGCGATCCCGTTTGCCACATTTAGGCAGACATTTTAGGATATGTCCTCTATCTTCCCAGAAGATTATAATGATTTTGCCTTTGCCCTATTTCAACACTCCAGAAGCCTTTGGCCAAGCCTTGGCCTTCTAGAATATGGAAGTAAGGTGCGTCTTGCGCTACTTGCCTAATTGTAAATTTTTGACTTTATCTTCTTGAGAATAATCATTAATTCTCCAAGAATCGTTTATTGCAATTTAGTACTTCTAAGATTCTAAGGATAGATTCTTTGAAGATCCTTCAATTTCTTTATCATACTTTAAGGATCTAATCCTTAGTTCTGATTCAGAAATTAAGGAGCCTACTACGACAAGCTTAATGGATTAAGCACTTAAGTTATCATCACATAAATCTTCCAAAGATTATGCTATACTATTTGCTTAACTCCGGGCTTAGGCATAATATGTTATTTTATCAAATAAACTAACTTATTATATTTCCAGGACCATCCTGAAATTATTCCCAATTTGAAAATAAAACCATTTAAACACATTTTCCCTAGGATTATGTTTTAAATATCAATCTTTCAATTATATCTTGATTCTAATAGTCCAACTATTTAATCAAGGATTTGTGGTACTATGTATTATAATGATTATTATAGTCCAACTATATAATCAAATATAATTTAAATTAATTAACCTCAATTACATTGATTACTATAATCCAATTCTAAAATCAACTGTAAATTGAAATTAATTAATTCAAATATATTGATTACTATAATCCAATTATATAATCAACTATAATACAGTCCAACTGCTTTAATTAAAACAACAATTTAAATATTAGTCCAACTAATATTTAATTGATTTGACGAATGATATTTGTTTGAGCGCGTATGGCGAGTAATTGAATGAGTATTGCAAATTCAATTCTTGCCTCCCACTATTTTTTGGCGAGCCTCTAATCCTCTGTCGAGAACTCGGGAAACCGTGTTTCCTAGTGGGCTAGGATCCCGTTAAATATCATACAATCTTGACTTTGGCCAACAAATTGTATGATAATTAACTAGGTAGATCTCTAAGATCAATTGGATCCAATCCAATTCCTAGATCCAGTAGGGGGACATCCAAGTCCCAAACATATATCTTATATATGCCAATACATCCAATGTTTTACCTAACCTTTTTCCTCTGAATCAACTAAGTCTTGGCTTTGGCACAATAAACTTAGTGATCCCAGTCTAGCGCGACCCATTGACCATGGAAAGCTTCGTAATCAATGTCTATTGACAAGAAGTGGTCTTTACTTTGGCCAACAAACCATAACTTTGACAAGACACTGATATGGAACAAAGCCTTCGTGATTCAAACACATCCTCGACAGAAAAAAGGCCTTGACTTTGGCCAACAAACCAATGTCGTCTTAGATCTTGAGTGAGAATCACTCAATGGAAGGAAAAACGCTTAATATTTAGCGAGGGTTTTTCGCGTGCAAATTGGCAACCAATTTATTATCTTTGTTAAGGTCTCATCATCATACACCCTTAAACATGCATTCCAACACATAATAAAGCGCGTATGTAAAATTAATAATGATATGCAGATGGATATTTTACACATTGATCCCAGATCAAATCTCTCACTTTCTCTCCCGCTAGCACAAGTATTTACTTCTACCCGTTACACTACACTTCTAAAGAAACCTCATTTACATTGAGGGGAATATGTGAGAAGAGAATACAAAGAATAGGAGGTGATAAGGCTGGACACGCATGTCTAATTAATAAATCAAATTTATTACAATAATTTCTAAAATTGTCCCACCCTTCTAATATCCATCTGATATACATTATTCATGCATCGCAACCATGTATTCACACAAGCATGTTATCAATCAATCTAATCCAATTAATTAATCTGATAATTAGTGATCATCCAATGTTCAAACAACGATTTGATTTTGCTCGAGTCAAACTCGTTTGCGAATAAGTACTTAAAGTACGAATTCTCAAATTAAATTAAATTACATAATTAAATCCAATTTAATTTGTATTTAATTCTAATTCACTATTTAATTCCAAATTAAATATTGCACTTTATAAAATAAACCTTTACGACTTAAATTCCAAATTTAATCGTTACGGGTCTCAAAGCCCGATTAATATCCAATATTAATTTAATTAAAGTCCAATGGGCTTTTAATTATTTTCTTTAAGGCGTGGACTTTTGGTCAACTCGGGTCAAACCGAATAACCAAAATCCAATCCGGGAGTTACCCCATAAGCCCAGAAATCAATTAGGCCCATTAGGCCCAATTAAACTTTAAAGGTTCATTAAGTCGCATTTAGGGCTTTGGATGCGTTTTTGGGCCTAATTGGATCCAACCAATTTCGCCTAAACCCAACTTTGTACAACAAAGCCCAATAACAACTTTAAAAGGTCCAAATCCAATTTAAGCCCAATTAATTAAAATATAAAATTCCAATTTCACATTCTATTAACCAAAGTGTATAGCATTTTTAATTACCCAAATCAATATTTCCAAAACATAAAATTTTTCAAATTAATCATGCTTATCTATCACAAAACATGTCCACACATTTGATCAAAATCAAACCCAATAATTCATGCTCAAAGTCTCGGCCAGGAGAGATTTTATATCCAATTTCAAATCCAATCCAATTGAACCAAATTAAACATTAAATCAACATCCCTAACATGATTCTAACTCATCCAATGAATCAAAAAATCAAAATTCCAAGACAATTTAGGGTTCCAAATTTTCGACCATACACCAAAATTGGGGAAAATTGTTCCAAACACTTTTTCATCAAATTGATCCAATCAATCATCATTTCATTAATTATGCCAAATTCGTTTTTCTTTTTCCCAATTTTAACCCTAAAATCAATTTCATGCTTTCAAAGGCTTAAGATACCATTGTTGGTTTGCTCTAAGCTTCCCAAGATCATAAATCAAGCATGAAACAAGTGTAAATACACCAAAGGAGGTGCGGAAAACTCACATTGATCGGTCATGATGCTGCGAAGACAAAAACAAACAGCCTCCTCTGTCAAGCTCGGCAAGTGGCAGCTCGGTGTGGGGACTGCTCGCCAGTGGGTTGTCTTCCTCCTCCAAGAATCGGCCATGGGTGATCCTCCATGGAAGCTCCAAGCTTCACAAGGTGATTCCTTGCTCATGAAAACACTGCCCTATCACCTTTGTATTCCTCCTAGAGTGTGCTAGTACTTTGATCTTGCAACAAAATCAAGTCTTAACCTTCTCCATCACTCATGGTTTTTGCAGAAAAAACAGAAGGAAGAAGAGGTCTTGAGACCGTGAGAGAGAAGACCATTTTTGGCTCCCAAAAACGCATCCAGGAGAGAGAGAGTGAAAAAGAAAAAGTTGTAATAGGTTTTTATATTTTCCAAAAAATTAATAAACCATTTACCTTTTTCAATTTCAAAAAGCAAAGCATTTAATGTTTTTTTTCATTTCACATCAACTCACATCAATCAATCAAATGTCACATCACTCAAACTGACATGAGATTTGACGCTTGATGTGACTTGTGATTGACGCTTGATTTGACATGCCGCACTCGAATTCGAAATGCAATTGCGCTCGTAAATAATCTCGAGCTCGGGTTCGCTAATTCCAAATTAACGAATTTTCTGTTGCGACGCAATTAAACAATTACGCCTAGCGAAATCACTATTCACGTCACTAACGAATTAATTCAAAATTAACTCGTTCGCCCGAATTAAAATCTAATTTCAATTCCGCGTCGAAATCCAATTTCGTATAATATATCAAATATATTATTTTATCGATTAATTCCAAATTAATCGTTCTCTCTTTTAATTGATATTTTATCCTAGATAAAATATCTCCGCATTAATCCCACATTAATTTTCTCTCTCATTAAATTAATCCTAGATTAATTAAGTGCGAGTCATACGCCATCGGTGAATCTTCGGGAAGCGACCCAAAAGATCCCCGGATATGTTGGCAGTGAATCGGGTCGTCGGACTATCCGAACATGTAAGTACCTCGTACTACATTACATCGATTCACAAGACAATGTTGGCTTCTAGCAAAGCGCCATGCCTACCCAATTCTCCAGAAACATGTTATAGGAATAAGCGATCTATATCAGGCGTAGTATACATGGTATTGCGTATTTTGATCCAGTATCGGATGATCACGTGTTAGGCCTGTGGCTGGAATTGTGTCTGCCCCGTACGAAGCAATGTCGGATGTCTGGTAACTAGTCTCTATATCGGATAACTATGACCTAGTCATATTATCCAGATGACTGCAGAGTACTTAAGAGAACCAGTACCGTATCCTTCGTGACCATCATCTCCATATGACTGGAGTGACACTTCCGTCTTGACATCACACCCAACACACTACGATTCTCAATATACCCAGCATTGGCATACACAGAACCTGTTAAAGCCCTGGTCGACCTCAACCAAAGTATATTGATTGTCGTAAGTGTTAGCGGTGCAAGTCTCAGGTTAAGACCAAATACACCTACCCTGATTTCGGACTTCCATAGACACATAGTCATACTACCAATGGAATTCCGAAGGGGTCTATCCAGAGCGCAGCTGATTCTCGTACCATCGGTAAAACACAACCTCCTATTACACTTGCATGAGTATCCTATACCCAAATATACGAGAACTATGTCGTTGTGCCCTCACAACACGCACAAGTGCAATACTAGTCTTTTACGTATTTATCGATGTCCAATCTCGATAATACTCTGACTAGGGATATTTAATGATTTATCCTTCGTGGGATGATACTGTCTCATATCATTCTCAGTCCAGGAACAAATCATAGGGTCCTCCTATCATTTATATATCTAGGTGATCTAATCACAAATGATAAGAGTGCAATCTCCTTGTCACATAGTTAATTTGTACAACAACACTATGATCTGTACAAATAGTGATGCTATGGGTCATAATTGTCCAACAGTTTCGATGTTTGGGCTGCTGTTTTACTCCGTTTTGCTGCTATTTTCGCTGTATGTTTTGGTCACTATTTTTGTTGTTTTAAGGATGGTTTTTTGCGGTTTTAGAGGGTGATGAGGTTGTGTTTTGGGGAAAATTTTGATGCAGTTTTGGGGCAATTCTGGACTGTTTCAGGGGCAGGATATGAGGTAGTGAAGGGCTGGACAGTAAGGGTTTTGTGCATGCAATGATGGGGGTTTATGCGGCTATTTTGGGGCTGGACAGTGAGTGATTTGCAGCTATGTAGGGTTTTGTGCGTGCAGTGAGGGGCTTGGTGATGGTGTGGTGCGACAATGGAGGTGGGTTTTAGGGCTGTTGTTGGACGGCAATGGGGATGGTTTTCTATGCTTTGGGCGTGAGAGTGAGCCAGTGTCTTGGGCGTGTGGTGAAGGCTTTTTTTATAGGCAAGGGTTGGGGTTTACCTTGTGTAAAAAGGGAAAGGATTTGTGTAATTATGGGAGATATTTTTAATTAGTGTGTGATAAGGAAAAATCTTTTAATTAGGGAAGTGATTTGATTTTTTATTTTATTTCTTCTCTTTTAGTTAAGGATATGATTGGTCTTGATTAGGAAATGGATTCATGGGATTTCTTTAATTTAGGAAGGGGATTTTCCTGGATTGTGCATGTGTTTAATGTGTTATGTTATTACTTGGGAATGTGTTGGTGTTGGACAATTATGACCCATAGCGTCACTATTTGTAAAAGACATTGTGTTTTTGTACAAATTAATTATGTAGCAATGGAAATTGCATTTTATCATTTCGTAATTAGATTACTTAAATGTGTGAATGATGAAAGTCCTTATGATTAGTTTCGGATTGAGATGATATGAGGCAGTATCAATCCACGATTTAATTTAATCATTAAATATCCCTAGTCGTAGTATTATCGAGACTGGACATCGATAATGCGGAATAGACTAGTATCGCACTTGTGCATGTTATAGAAGCGTAACAGCATAGTTCTCATATATTTAAGTATTGGATACTTATGCAAGTGTGGTAGGAGGTGTGTTTTTACCGATGGTACGGAAAACAGCTTCGCTCGGATAGACCCCTTGGAATCCCATTGGTAGTATGACTATGTGTCTATGGGAGTCCGCATCAGGGTAGGTGTATTTGGTCTTAACCTGAGACTTGAATCGCTAGTACTTGCGACAATCAATAAGCTTTGGTTTTGGTCGTCCAGGACTTTAACATGTTCTGTGTACGCCTCTTATGGGTTTATTGAGAATCGTAGTGTATTGGGTGTGATGTCAAGACGGAAGTATCACTTCAGTCATATGGAGATGATGGTCACGCAGGGATACAGAACTGGTTCCCTAAAAGGTTACAACCATCGGGATAATATGACTAGGTCATGATTATCCGATAATAAATAGACTAGTTGCTAGTGATCCGATATATGCTTCGTACGGGGCAGACACTTTTCCAGACCCAGACCTTGCATGTGACATCCGATACTGGATCGCAATACGCAATACTATGTATACTACGTCTGACATAGATTATATATTCCATTAAGAATATTTCTGGAGAATTGGGTAGGCATGGCGCTTTGCTAGAAGCCAACCTTGTCTCGTAAATCGGTAAGGACATAGTATGAGGTACGTACGTGTTCGGATAGTCCGATGACCGGATTTACTGCCAACATATCCAGGGATCTCTTGGGTCGCTTCCTGAAGATTCACCGATGACGTATGATTCGAACTTTCTTAATATGGGATTAATAGAGGAGAGACTTTATCTGGGATAAAGTACTATTTGAAGAGAGAGAATGATTAATTTGGAATTAATCGATAAAATAATATATTCGATATATTATACAAATTGGATTTCGACGCGGAATTAAAATTTGATTTTAATTCGGGCCAATGAATTGATTTAGAATTAATTCGCAACCGACGTGAATAGTAATTTTGCTAGGCATGATTATTTAATTAAACTTGATTAATTACGACGCAACGGAAAATTCTTTAATTTAGAATTAACGAAACCGAGCCCGAAATGTGTTTGCAACGCCACTCCGATTTTGAATCATGTGCGGCCCACAAGTCACATCACGAGTCACATCACTTGTCACTTCAGTGATAGATGTCAAGTCACCTTTTTGGTGAGTGACATGCAGTCACTATTCATGATAGAAGTAGGTGTGGGCATTTAATGCCATTTTAGTGCCAAAAATTGGCTTTGACTTTTTGGAAAGGTTATACCAATTTTTGGTAATTGTTTTTCATAATGTTTTTAGAAAAAAATTGAAAACAAAAGAAAACACTCTCTCTCCCAAATCCTTGCCATTGTCGTGACTCTCCAAAGAGGAAAGGAAGCTTGATTTTCATTCATCTTTTGCTAGCACAAACAAGTAATCGATACAAGGTGTTAGGGAAACCAATATAAGAACTTGGGATCCATTTAAAGCTTGGAGCTTGTTCAACATCATCAACAAAATCAACCTTGGCCGTGAGCTTCTACAAAGAGGAAAAGTTTTTGTTGATCATCACATCCAAAGCCGTTCAATGTAAGTGTGTTTCCGCCACTCTTCTTTGTGTATTCATTCTATTTCTATGCTTAATATGATCTTGGGATTAACCTAGAAACCCAACATTTTGGCGTGTGGCTTAGGTCTTCTTTGGGCGTGAATTTGGTTAATTTTTGGTGGGCTTGGGTGTTTGGTTTGGTGATGTGTGGGCTTGGTGTGGGGTTTGTGGGGGTTTGGGCTAAGGGTGTGTTTTAAAACGGAGGTCCAACAAGAAAACGCGAAGTATAAATAAACGAATTAGTTCCAACAATGTGTCAATTCTTGACTCTTCCCTTCCAACGTCCGTTTCTCGTGACTTCAATAATTAAAGAGGTAGTGTCTCCATGTGAGACTCATCATCGGGACTTATATGCAAAAATGCAGTGCCTACAGTCGCCCCCACTTTGATGGGACTTGTGCAGTGTGTGACAATGACAATCCTATCAAAGTAATGCAATGCATTTTTAATTACCTGGCTCGCCAGCTGCCACCTGACTTGCCTGCTGCTTCGAACTAAATGATTTGGGGGTGCCATACCCGGCGTGCTAAACCCCATACCTGAGGTATCGCGGTAGTGTCTCCATAACCGGAGTGCCATAATAGTGTCTCCATACCCAAAGTGTCGTACCTGGCATGCAAAACCTCATACCCGAGGTGTCGCGGTTGCGTCTCCATAACCAGAGCGTCGCAGTAGTGTCTGCATACCCGGAGTGCCGTACCTGGCATACTAAACCTCATACCCGAGGTGTCGCAGTTGCGTCTCCATATCCAAAGTGTTGCAGTAGTGTCTCCATACCCGGAGTGCCGTACCTGGTATGCTAAACCTCATACCCGAGGTGTCGCGATTGCGTCTCCATATCCAGAGTGTCACAGTAGTTTCTCCATACCCGGAGTGCCATAGTACTGTCTCCATACCCGGAGTGTCGTACCTGGAATGTTAAACCTCATACTCGAGGTGTCTCCGTTGCGTCTCTATACCCTGAGTGTCGCAGTAGTGTCTCCATACCCGTAGTGCCGTAGCTGGCATGCTAAACCCCATACCCGAGGTGTCGCAGTTGTGTCTCCATACCCAGAGTGTCGCAGTAGTGTCTCCATACCAGAGTGACGTACCTGGCATGCTAAACTGTTAGGTTTTATCTAGGTCCAAGATCAAACAAGCAATGAAAAACATGTGTGAATACATCAATGGAGGTAGCGGAATACTCACATCGATCGGTTGAGACGATTTGAAGACGAATAGCCCAAAAAGCCCACTGTTTTGGCGCCAACTGTGTGCAGTTCACTGCCCTCCAAATCAGAATTTTGAGCTGCGAAACGGAGCTCCAATCTTCGTCGGACGGATCCCGGCTCATGGGTGAACCTCCCTACCACCTTCGCAAGTCTCGTAAGTGTGCTAGCACTTGAATTTTTACCATAAAAATCCACTCTTGCTTCCCTCAAAGCACGCCAAAAATGGTTAAACCAGTGAGCTTTTCAAGCTTTGGGGGCGTGAGAGATGGAGAAAGAAAAAATGGAGAGATAAAGTTGTTGTAATAGTAGTAAAACCTTTTCCAAAAGGTTATATATTTTTCCATAAATATACAAAGCATTTACCAATAATAAAGCAAATAAATAAAATGGTAAATACTCCCACCAACTTTTAGTATTACATCTACACCATCAACTATTCATTGTCACTTTATAAAGTGACTTGATGTGTCTATCAATCAATCAACTCAAAACATCAATCAATCACATCACTCAAAGTGACTTTTGATTTGACGCTTGATGTGACGAATGATTTGACGCTTGATGTGACTTGCGTTGCCGCACTCGAATTCGAAATATGATTGTGCTCGCAATCACACTCGGGCTCGGGTTCGCTAATTCCTAATTAGCGATTTTTCCGTCGCGTCGTAATTAAATGATTACGCCTAGCGAATTCACTATTCACATCGCTAACGAATTAATTCTAAATTAATTCGTTCGCCCGAATTAAAATCTAATTTTAATTTCGCGTCGAAATCTAATTTCATTTAATATATCGAATATATTAATTTACCGATTAATTCCAAATTAATCATTATCTCTCTCTAGACGATATTTTATCCTAGATAAAATATCTTCGTAATTAATCCTAGATTAATTTTCTCTCTCTACTATATAATCCCAGATTATTTAAGAGTGCGAGTTATGCGTCATCGGTGGATTATCGGGAAGCGACCCATGAGATCCCCGGATAAGTTGGCAGTAAATACGGTCGTCGGAGTATCCGAATCACGTACGTACCAAGTACTACGTTCTACCGATTTACGAGACAAGGTCGACTCCTAGCAAAGCACCAAGTCTCCCAATTCTCTGGACATATTCATTTAAGAATATCTAAGATCTATATCAGGCGTAGTCTAAGTATTGTGTATATCGGCCCAGTATCGGATAGTCACGTGCTAGGCCTGGGGCTGGATATGTGTCTGCCCCGTACGAAGCACATGTCGGATGTCTGGTAACTAGTCTCTATAATCGGATATACATGACCTTGTCAAATATCCCGATGGCCGGCCAGCACTTAAGAGCACTAATACCGTATCCTACGTGACATCATCTCCACTATGACTGGAGTGATACTTCCGTCTTGACATCACACCCAATACTCTACGATTCTCAATATACCCAGCATTGGCGTACACAGAACTTGTTACAGCCTGGACGACCTCAACTAAAGTATATTGATTGTCGTAAGCATTAGCGGTGTAAGTCTCAGGTTCAAGACCATACACCTACCCTGATTCGGACTCCCATAGACACATAGTCATAATACCAATGGGATTCGAGGGGTCTATCCAGAGCGAAGCTGTTTCCCGTACCATCGGTGAAACACAACCTCCTATCGCACTTCCATGAGTATCCAATACCCAAATATATGAGAACTATGATGTTATGCCCTCACAACGCGCACAAGTGCAATACTAGCCTTCCGCATTATCGATGTCCAGTCTCGATATACTACGACTAGGGATATTTAATGATTAATCCTTCGTGGACTGATACTGTCTCATATCATCTCAATCCAAGAACTAATCATATGGACCTCTCTTCATTTATATATCTAAGGTGATCTAATCACAAATGATGAGAGTGCAATTTCCTTGTCACATAGTTAATTTGTACAACAACACTATGATCTGTACAAATAGTGATGCTATGGGTCATATTATCCAACAATCTCCCACTTGGCACATAGCCAGTCACTCAAGTGTCGTACACCCGAACTATGTACGGTTCGCTCAAATTGCTGAGAAAAGGTTTTCGTCAGCAGATTTGCATGATTATCGTCTGACGCGATTTATACGATCACCACATCGCCACGATGTATGATCCGAACGAATCAGATGAATATAGAAGTATATATATGGATCGTCGATGAGACCTTTAATTCTTTAGACTGTGCTGACGCCCAGCTCAGCGGCTAACAAATTATATCTAATCTAATTAGATTTATTTTCGACCCAAATGGCTTCTATTGCTGCCTCAGCCGCAGCAATAATCCGCATTTGTTGTTTATTCGGCAACAGTATCTTGCTCAGAAGATTTCCAGCTCACTGTCCCGTTATTCAAACTTTATAGTACCGTTTGCGACCTTTAGTCTTTTTTATCGGTTAGGAAACTTGCTACAGTGATCCCAGTCACTTCAAGTTCTCCTTCTCCACAGTTTAAGACAGCATCCTTAGTTCTCTAAGATACTAAGTATGTTCTTAACTTCAATCCATTGACTATCAATCGGATTGACCTGTTTATGAATCCATATGCTCAAAGCGTATGAGACATCAGGTCACGTACATTTTAAATGTACAATTTCTCAGAGAGTGTTAACAACTTAATCTACCCCAGTAGATCTTTATTCCTTGAATAAAGGTTGTTTTCTCCCAAGAATTATACGGAGAATTTCTATGAAAGCCAAGCTTTCACCAATTGCTTTATGGGAATATCACTGTCAGTGCGCTCCCACTAACCTCCTTATATACACAAGAATTATTTCGTTTTGAGTCAAATAATAAACCATTATGATTATTTCAAAACGACAGTTCCAAGAACCTTATGCTTGCTCAATCCAAACATGGATCGAATAACCCGCAAACCTTGTTTGTCGGTTATACAAAATCGTCAGGATGTTGTAAACATCCTCCCAAAAGGTTCCTTTTCAGGAAAGTAATTTGATCTTTAACTGACACATTTCATAAATGTACAGTTTCTCAGCAAGCCTTATCCAAATGGATTTACCATGGCAACAGGTAAAAGGTTGAACCGTAATCAACACAATGTTGATAACGATACCTTTCCGTCAAAAGCCTAGCTTTGTAAGTTGGTATGTTTTCCATCCATGTATGTCTTCTTGAAGACATTTACAGTACCAATAGGCACAATGCCTTGCGGTACAACAACTAGTATCCAAACATAGTTGTTATACATGGTATCCATTTCGGACTCATGGCACTTTGCCATAATAGGGAGTGATACCTTGTATCACTTCCTCGTACGTGGTCGGTTGGTATTCCTCAATAAGATTTACATCTTTAAGAGGTTACATCAGAAACCCATACCCCAGGTTGTTTTCTGTTTCTCTCCGATCTACGCGGTGGTTCTTGTGTATTCGAAGATTAATGGTTAGTTTCATCTTTGATGAACTATTTATGTTCCATTACGGACTTCGTGCCTTGAACAGTATTACCCCGATTTTCATCGAGTTTTACTGTCATCCCACTTACCACTGCATATCGGTATTCCTCTTAGGAAAACCGCATGGCGAGCAACAATCACATTGTTCTCTTGTGAGATATATAAGTACTATACTTATGGTTTTCCCTAGGATAACCTATAATTGGCACTTATCCAATTTGGGTTCTAGTTTGGTATCATCCAAAGTTATGCCTGGCATACCCAAATTATTAGGAATGAGAAACCATGTTTCTTTCCTGTTCATATCCTATATGATATCTGTCAAACAGTTTTTATGGAACCTTATTCTAAATAAGTTTTGCACTGTTAATACATATCATGTTGAAGGAAATGATAGCTCAGAGCGACTCGTGATAAACCTTATCATGTCCAATAAAATTCAGTTTTTAGTTTAATCACACCGTCAAACTGACGTGTCTCGGGAGGAGTCCTCATCTGAAAGAATACTGTACTCTTTCATTTATATTTGAAACTTACTGCTTAAGTATTTTCATTACGGTCTTACCGTGACTGTATAATACTATAGTCGATCTGTTTATCTACTTCATGTCGAAACTCTAATAGTTTCCGATCTGTGTTCTTCAAAAGAAACACATAACCATAACGTGATGCCACATCCGTTAAGGTCACGAAATATTCATGTTCACATCTAGCCTAGCTAGATATGGGCCCACTAACTTCACCATGAATAGGGCTAACAGATCGGTGGCACTTACACTATTACCAAGTAAACAGTATTTTAGGCACTTTACCTAACAAACTAGATTCGTAGACTTTATTTGAATAGTCAAATCAGTCCTAGTACCCACTCTTCAAAAGTGCGGATATACGAGTCTTGTTTAATTCTGTCCTAGACAACAATGCCACAAATAAGTCTCTACTTGATCAAATCAATTTGAGCTATTTATTTGTCATTTTATATGTTTTGAGATTTTAATTATATTCAAAGTATAAATTCTGTTATTCACATCTAATGTGTTTATCTCAGTATCATCTTATATAATGAAACACTTAGTGTTCTAGAATATAAAGGTTTATCCACAATGGATTAAACACTGATATAGAGATAATGTCTCTAGTCAAACTAGTTACATTATAACAGTTCCTAATTTAAGTACACACCCGAAGGGTAGTTCCTAAACTTAGGTATCTACGGTCGAAACAGCGACTTTCATCCCGTTTCCGATTCGCAGAGCAATCTCAGCTTGAAGTCAGTATCCTGCTCAAAGCAGATCTGAACATCAATACATATATTTTATGTACCACACTAAGTATTTAAAATCTAATTTCAATACTAGTAGTGAACATAACTTTGACAAACATTTTAAAGTCAGAGCCTTGCCCTTTCTTTAATTCCTTCGTGTCTGCCATATCCAAATGGTAGTCACTTTGGGATATGTCAATTATCCTTTTCAATATTTCAGGAACCTTAGGCCAAGCCTTGGGTTTTTAGAATATCGAAACGATGTGCACCTCGTGCTACATGCCCAATTGCAAACTTTGACTTTATTTCTCTAGAATAGTCAATAATTCTCCAAGAATTATAAATTGAAATTTTAATACTTCTTAAATCTAAAATTAGATTTATGACAAGTATATTAAATTAAGCACTAAAGTCATCATCACATAAATCTTCCAAAGATTTTATGCTCTACTTATTTTGCTTAATTTTGGGCTTAAGGTATAATAAGTTATTTTATCAAATAAAGTAACCTATTATTTATTCCCAATTTGAAAATTAAATCATTTAAAACTTTAATCCAAGATTATATTTTAAATATCCAACTTTTCAATTTTTTTCTTGATTTCAATAGTCCAACTATTTAATCAATTATTAGTGGTACTATATATTATAATGATTATAATAGTCCAACTATATAATCAAATATAATCCAAATTAATTAACCTCAATTACATTGATTACTATAATCCAATTATAAAATCAACTGTAAACTGAAATTAATTAATTCAAATATATTGATTAATATAATCCAATTATATATAATCAACTATAATACAGTCCAACTGTTTATTAAAACAACATTAAATATTAGTCCAACTAATACTTTTAATATATGATGAGTGATATTTGTTTGAGCGCGTATGGCGAGTAATTGAACGAATATTGCAAATTCAATTCTTGCCTCCCACTATTTTTCGTCGAGCCTCTAACCCTCTGTCGAGTACTCGGGAAACCGTGTTTCCTAGTGGGCTAGGATCCCGTTAAATATCACACAATCTTGACTTTGGCCAACAAATTGTATGATAATTAACTAGGTAGATCTCGAAGATCAATTGGATCTCATCCAACTCCTAGATCCAGTAGGTGGACATCCAAGTCCGAAACATATATCTTATATATGCCTATATATCTAATATATACCCTAACCTTTTTCCTCTGAATCAACTAGGCCTTGGCTTTGGCACAACAAACCTAGTGATCCCAGTCAAGCGTGGACCCATTGACCATGGAAGCTTCGTAATCAATGTCGTTGGACAAGAAGTGGTCTTGACTTTGGCCAACAAACCACAACTTGGACAAGACACCAATATGGAACAAAGCCTCGTGATTCAAACACATCTTCGACGGACAAGGGCTTGACTTTGGCCAACAACCCATGCCAATCTAGGATCTTGAGTAAGAATCACTCAATGGAAGGAAAAGACGCATGATATTTGATGAGGGCTTTTCGCGTGCAAATTGGCTACCAATTTAATTATCTTTGTTAGGTCTCATCATCATACACCCTTAAACATGCATTCTAAATACATAATAAAGCGCATATGAAATAAAATAATAATGATATGCGGATGGATACTTAACACATTGATCCTATATCAAATCTCTCACTTTCTCACTCAAGCTAGCACCTGTATTACTTCTACCCGTTACACTACACTTCTAAAAAAACCTCATTTACATTGAGGGGAATAGGTGAGAAGAGAATACAAAGAGAATAGAGGTGATAAGGCTGGACACGCAGGTCCAATTTAATAAATCGAATTTATTACAACAATTTCCAAAATTGCCCCACCCGACTAATACCATCCGATATACATTATTCATTCATCACAACCACGTATTCACACAAAAGCATGCTATCAATCAATCTAATCAAATTAATTAATCTGATAATTATGTGATCATCCAATGTTCAAACAACGATTTGATTTTGCTCGAGTCAAACTCGTTTTGCGAATAAGTACTCAAAGTACGAATTCATGAATTAAATTAAACTACAACATTAAATCTAATTTAATATGTATTTAATACTAATTCACTATTCAATTCCAAATTAAATATTACACTTTATTTAATAAACCTTTAACGACTTAAATTCCAAATTTAATCGCTCGGGTCTCAAAACCCGATTAACGTCCAACGTCAATTCAATTCAAGTCTAATGGGCTTTAATTAATTTCTTTAAGGCGTGGGCTTCGGCAACCAAAGCCCAATCAAGGAGTAACCCCATAAGCCCAGAAATCAATTTAGGCCCATTAGGCCCAATTAAACTTTAAAGGTTCATTAGTCGCATTTGGGCTTTATGGTAGTGGTTTGGGCCCAATTGGATCCAATCCATTTGGCCTAAACCTAATTTGATAAAATCAAGCCCAATAAGCCCAATACAACTTAATAAGCCCAAATCCAATTAAAGGCCTAATTCATTAAATTACACAAATCCAATTTCGCAATTTAATTACCTAAAGTGCATTACATGATTAATCACCCAAATCAATATTTCTAAAACACCAAATTAGTCCAATTAATCATGTTCATTATCATCATCACATGTCCAACACATAAATGAAAAAATCAAACCCATTACATGCTTTAATGCTCTCGGCCAAGGAGGGATTTTGTGTCCGATTTGGTTTCAATCCAATCAAACCCACAATCGACATTAAATCAACATCCTAAATGATTTCCAACACATCCAATGTTCAAAAATCAAAATTACCAAGACATTAGGCATATACAATTCGGCCAACATGAGGATTTTGGGGTTTATGTTCAATTCAAAGTACAATCAATTGACTTAAATACCATCAACATTATGATTCAATTCATCTAATGAATCAAAATCAAAAAATTCCAAGAACCCAAATACATAATACATTGGCCAAGGCATAAAATTTGGGGAAAATTATTCCAAATCAATTTTCAACAAATTGGTCCAACCAAAATGCAATTAGACATGTTATAAGCATACTCAAACAATCAATTTATTCAAATCATGCTCAAAACAAATTTACCCAATTTTTAAGCCCTACAATTTCATGCTTGAACCTATAGCTATTGATGCCATTGTTAGGTTTTATCTAGGTCCCAAGATCAAACAAGCAATGAAAAACATGTGTGAATACATCAATGGAGGTAGCGGAATACTCACATCGATCGGTTGAGACGATTTGAAGACGAATGAAGCCCAAAAAGCCCACTGTTTTGGCGCCAACTGTGTGCAGTTCACTGCCCTCCAAATCAGAATTTTGAGCTGCGAAACGGAGCTCCAATCTTCGTCGGACGGATCCCGGCTCATGGGTGAACCTCCCTACCACCTTCGCAAGTCTCGTAAGTGTGCTAGCACTTGAATTTTTACATAAAAATCCACTCTTGCTTCCCTCAAAGTCACGCCAAAAATGGTTCAAAACCAGTGAGCTTTTCAAGCTTTGGGCGTGAGAGATGGAGAAAGAAACAATGAGAGATAAAAAGTGTGTAATTAGTTAGTAAAACCTTTTCCAAAAAGGTTTATATATTTTTCCATAAAATATCAAAGCATTTACCAAATATTAAATCAAATAAATAAAATGGTAAATACTCCCACCAACTTTTACTATTACATCTACACCCATCAACTATTCATTGTCACTTTATTAAAGTGACTTGATGTGTGTCTATCAATCAATACTCAATCAATCAACTCAATCACATCAATCAATCACATCACTCAAAGTGACTTTTGATTTGACGCTTGATGTGACGAATGATTTGACGCTTGATGTGACTTGCGTTGCCGTACTCGAATTCGAAATACGAATGCGCTCGCAATCACACTCGGGCTCGGGTTCGCTAATTCTTAATTAGCGATTTTTTCCGTCGTGTCGTAATTAAATGATTACGCCTAGCGAATTCACTATTCACATCGCTAACGAATTAATTCTAAATTAATTCGTTCGCCCGAATTAAAATCTAATTTTAATTCTGCGTCGAAATCTAACTTCATTTAATATATCGAATTATATTAATTTACCGATTAATTCCAAATTAATCATTCTCTCTCTTTAGACGATATTTTATCCTAGATAAAATATCTCCGTAATTAATCCTAGATTAATTTTCTCTCTCTCTATATAATCCCAGATTATTTAAGAGTGCGAGTTATGCGTCATCGGTGGATTATCGGGAAGCGACCCATGAGATCCCCGGATAAGTTGGTAGTAAATACGGTCGTCGGAGTATCTGAATCACGTACGTACCAAGTACTACGTTCTACCGATTTACGAGACAAGGTCGACTCCTAGCAAAGCACCAAGTCTTCCCAATTCTCTGGACATATTCATTTAAGAATATCTAAGATCTATATCAGGCGTAGTCTACTAAATATTGTGTATATCGGCCCAGTAACGGATAGTCACGTGCTAGGCCTGGGGCTGGATATTGTGTCTGCCCCGTACGAAGCACATGTCGGATGTCTGGTAACTAGTCTCTATAATCGGATATACATGACCTTGTCATAATATCCCGATGGCCGGCCAGCACTTAAGAGCACTAATACCGTATCCTACGTGACATCATCTCCACTATGACTGGAGTGATACTTCCGTCTTGACATCACACCCAATACTCTACGATTCTCATATACCCCAGCATTGGCGTACACAGAACCCGTTACGGCCCTGGACGACCTCAACTAAAGTATATTGATTGTCGTAAGCATTAGCGGTGTAAGTCTCAGGTTAAGAACAAATACACCTACCCTGATTTCGGACTCTCATAGACACATAGTCATAATACCAATGGGATTCCGAGGGGTCTATCCAGAGTGAAGCTGTTTCCCATACCATCGGTGAAACACAACCTCCTATCGCACTTGCATGAGTATCCAATACCCAAATATATGAGAACTATGCTGTTGTGCCCTCACAACGCGCACAAGTGCAATACAAGCCTATTCCGCATTATCGATGTCCAGTCTCGATAATACTACGACTAGGGATATTTAATGATTAATCCTTCGTGGACTGATACTGTCTCATATCATCTCAATCCAGGAACTAATCATATGGACCTCTCTTCATTTATATATCTAAGGTGATCTAACACAAATGATGAGAGTGCAATTTCCTTGTCACATAGTTAATTTGTACAACAACACTATGATCTGTACAAATAGTGACGTTGTGGGTCATATTATCCAATATAAACCTCATACACGAGGTGTCGCGGTTGCGTCTCCATACCCATAGTGTCGCAGTTAGTAGTGTCTCCATACCCGAAGTGCCGTACATGGAATTCTCTAAACCCCATACCGGGGAGGTGTCGCCGCGTTATGTCTCCATACCACGCGTGTCGCAGTAGTGTCTCCATACCAAGAGTGTCGTACCTGACATGCTCAACCCATACTGAGGTGTCGCGGTTGCGTCTTCATACCCAGAGTGTCGCAGTAGTGTCTCCAACCCGGAGTGTCGTAGCTGGCATGCTAAACTCATACCCGAGGTGTCGCGGTTGCGTCTCCATACCCAGAGTGTCACCAGTAGTTTCTCCATACCCGGAGTTCCATACCTGGCATGCTAAACCCAATACCCGAGGTTATCGCGTTCGGTTACGTCTCCATACCCAGAGTGTCACAGTATTGTCTCAATACCCGGAGTGACGTGTCTGGCATGCTAAACCCAATACCCGAGGTGTCGCTTTAATGTCTCCATAACCGGAGTGTCATACCCGGCAAAACTGATGATGATGTTGGTGTGTCTCCATACCCGGAGGGCCATACCCGGCAAGACTAATACTGATGCCGATGTGGGCCTCGCCCCTAGAGTGCCATACCCGGCAAGACTAATACTGATGTTGATGCGTCTCCATACCCGGAGCGCCATACTGTTGGAAAAAATGACCCATAGCGTCACTATTTGCACAGATCATTGTGTTGTTGTAGCAAATTAACTATGTGACAAGGAAATTGCACTCTCATCATTTGTGATTAGATCACCATAGATATATAAATGAAGAGAGGTCCCTATGATTAGTACCTGGACTGAGAATGATATGAGACAGTATCAGTCCCCGAAGGTTTAATCATTAAATATCCCTAGCCGTAGTATTATTATCGAGACTGGACATCGATAATGCGGAATAGGCTAGTATTGCACTTGTGCGCGTT
>SKCR01045416.1:0-45966 GCA_019454045.1 Zanthoxylum bungeanum | reverse complement strand
ATTTTAATAGTTGTAACTGAAAAAATAAATAAATAACAATTAGTAGGTAAAATAAATAATTTCAGTTACCAAAATTATTATTATTATTATCATAATAACTTTGATTCTCTAATTTCTCCAAAATAAATTTTTATAACTCCTCAAAATATTAAAACCAATTTTATAAAAATTCATATTCACAACATATTGCTATCCTGCCAAAAATCAAAATGATGAATCTGCAGAAAGATTAAGCAAGCAATTGGAGCAATCCATGTCAGAAATTTTAACCCTCTTTTATCCTTTAGCTGGAAGGTACATCAAGGAGAATCTTTCAATCGATTGTAATGATAATGGGGTCGAATATTTAGAAGCTAAAGTAGCTAGCCAGCTTGTTACATTTCTTGACAGATATGTTGATAGCAAGCAGCTGATTGATTTGATTCCGTACAAAACAGAGTCAGCAACAAGTCCATTATTAGCAGTTCAATGCAACGTGTTCGAATGTGGAGGACTAGTCCTCGGCCTCTGCATTTCACACAGGATTGTTGATGCAGCTGTATATTCCAAATTCCTAGATGGGTGGGCTAAAGCTACCCGAGATGGGATTCATGGAGTTCATATTCGTTCTATCTTCGACTTGGCTTCGATTTTACCCACAATCAATATAAATATCGTACCCCGTCCACAAGATTCTCGCTTAAAGCCTGGATTGAAGACAGCGTCCAGGACGTTTTTTTTCACTCACTTAGCACTATCGGATCTCAGGAAAATGGCTAATAATAAAGGGTCACGGTTACAGTTGGTGACAGCAGTTATATGGAAAGCTCTGATGTGTGTAGCTGAAACTAAACATGAGAATTTAATGTTGGAAAAATGCTTATTTATAAGCATTTTGAGGCTCAATTTTAAGCATGGTCCACTTCGTGTTAGTGGTTGTTATTGAATGATTCGGATACTCCTCCGTGAGTACTTCGAAATGGTATATTCATATGCTTAAAATGGTGCTTGGGTGAATGAGAAATGTTGCTTGTCAAAGTTCACAATTTTCAAGCCTTTTGTAATTAGACCCGGCCGGCGGTTCGGTTCCGGTTCGGAACCGAACCGAACCGGCCGGTTTCGGTTCCACAAGTGTGGAACCGGAAAGTCGAACCGAACCGGAACCGAACGGTTCGGTTCCGGTTCGGTTCGGTTTTTTTTTTTTAATTAATTAAATAAAAAAATAAGAGGAGTCAAATCATTAAATAAAAAAAAAATTATTAATTAAAAAAAATGAGATTAAATTTTAAATAAAAAAAATTTATTACATTGAAGAGCTTGAGCTTAAATTTTTTAAAATTTAAGTTGCCTACGTATCCTCCAAAGGTGAGAGGAATCAAAGCTCACGTAGTTCCATTACAAGTTTAAGACATATCCCCTTTGTAAATTATAATTTTACATTATCAATCATCATTATCAGTTGATCCTTCGGCTCCGGGTCCGCAGCTTCCGCTTGCACTTGATGCAGAAGCATTATCGAACAAATCTTCAAAATCATCGGGGGCATCTTCTTGTTGTCTCAGATCAGCTCGAGTTCAATCATCCACACAAGCTGTTGCTTCTAGAGTGCTTGGATGTAATGAAGATCGCCTAGCTTCCAATATATTACCTCCCAAGCTGAAGGCTTGCTCAACCGCAACGGTGGAAATAGGTGCTGCCAGTATCTCTTTAGCAATAATAGATAAAACAAGATATATTTTTGATGCCGGTTCCACCATTCAAGGATTTTAAAATTTTTACTACATAAACTTTCATTAGAAAACTCAAAATTTGTAGATAAATAATTATCTAATTCAGGGTTATTAGTTGTTGTCGTATCCCTAGATTTTTTATTTCGTTGCAATAACCAACGATCCCCTGCGCTAAGTCTTGGTTGAATTACCGGTTCGCTTCTAGATTGACCTATTGTTCCTAAGTTATATCTTACAATATAATCATAAATAAATAATTAATTCACTCACTTCTTAAATTCGTCATTATGCTCGTAATATCAATGTCATCTAATATTCCTAAATAACCATAGTAAGCTTGTAACCACCATTCAAACCTTCTAATTTAAATCTAGGATCAAAAACAGCAGCAATAAGATAAAGTAAAGGAATTTCTCTAAAATAATTCAACCATTTTACCTTCATAACAGTAATGGCTTCGAGCAAAACAATATCATTAGGGTTGTCACTGTCAACATGTTCATCGAGAGTGCCAACAATATTCAAACTTTCAAGAAGAAATAAATGTGCAGTGGATAATAAACACCGCTAAAAACCAAAGTAGCATCATTAAAAACTCTTAAAATATCTAAAATTCTTTCACAAATATCCCATTGACTAGGATAAAGTGTGATATTTTGAACATGTTGAGAAAAAAAACTACATAATGCATCTTTGTATTGAAGAGCTTGACATAAAAGAAAAAAGTAGAATTCCAACGTGTTGGAACATCTCTAGAAAATTTAATCGGTTTAATACCATTTATTTTACAAAACTTGGTCCATTCCCTCCTAACTTGAGAATATGACCAAATACAGTTAAGTGCCGTTTTAATAGGATCAAGGAAAGGAGATAATAATTTTAGACCGTCTTGCACACATAAGTTTAGGACATGACATGTACAACGAATATGAAAAAATCGACCCCCTAAATTTGGTTGACATATTTCTTTTAAATCATTGATGGATGCAGTATTTGCAGATGCATTATCAAATCCAATTGTTAAAATTTTTTCTCCTAAACCATATTCATCAAAAATTACCTTCATCATTCTATAAATATTATGTGCAGTATGTTGGTCATCAAAAACTCTAAATGCAATGAGTCGTTTTTGCATGGTAAATGATGCATCAATCCAATGACAAGTCACACCCATGTATGAGTGTGTTTGCCAATTGTCACTCCAAATATCAGAACATATAGAAATACGACCTTTCATCTCTTTAAATATTTCATCTAAAATAATTTTACCATCTTTATATAATTTGAAAATATGACGTTTTGTTGTGTTTCGAGTCATTCTACATGCAGCAGGGTTTAAAGCATTATGCACGTAATTAGTAAAATGAAGTTTTTCACCAAAGCTTAAAGAAAGATGTGCCATACATGTTAATTTCGCAAATTCTTCTCTATTTTTTGCATCAGAATATTTAAATAAATCTACACTACTCGTACCTCTACTAGATGATGCGTACCTGGCCATTTGAGTCTGCGTCGTATCAATGCCAAATTCAACCGGATGATGTTTCTCCATGTGCTTGATCATATTTCCGTATCCACCACCAGAAAATTTATAGATAACCCCACAATAGTTGCAAATTGCTCGTTGTGAACCATCGTCTAGGCGTTCCAAATTAAAATGAATTTTGAAAATATCGGAGGACCGAGCCTTAACTTCTCTTCTCCGTGATTGTGCACTGACACTGGGCCGCTCTCTTGGGTCGGCATATTTGACATTATGTTCTCGGATGAGCTTGCCATTTGAATAATTGCGATGCGAATGCCGAATGTGATAACAAATTAATTAACAACTAAAATAAGAGAATTGTATTGAAGTAAGATTGAGAATAAGAGATTTATAGAAAATGAGAAAGTTGAGAAATTGGTGTGATGAAATTATGAAAAATGAATCCTATTTATAGAATTTTAGAATTTTTTTGATACCAAAAATGCCCCTAAATATAACCGTTTTATTACCGTTATTAGGGGTACATTAGTAATTTTTATTTTATATAATAAATTTTTTTTATAATTTTATTTTATTTTTTTTTTGGCAGGGAGCCGTTTGGCTCCCTGCCAAACGGCTCCCTGCTGCACCCCCAAACGGCTACTGCCGTTGGGGTAATAAGGCCCCCAACGGCTACTGCCGTTGGGGTAATAAGGCCCCCAACGGCTAGTAGCCGTTGGGGCCTTAGGGTTCATGTTGGAACCCTACGGTTCCAACAGGAACCCGACGGTTCCAACTGGAACCGTTCGGTTCCGGTTGGAACCGTCCGAACCGGTGGAACCGTACGGTTCCACCGGTTCGAGTTGGGGTGGAACCCCAACGAACCGGTCCCATTCCGGTTCGGTTCCGGAACCGGAACCGGAACCGGTTGGAACCGGAACCTTCCGGTTCCAACCGGTTCGGTTCCGGTTCCGAACCGGAACCGTGGCCGGGTCTATTTGTAATTCCATAACAGCTAATTTAATTAGCTTGGTGGTTACAAAGTTTAATCTCCATAAGTGCTAATCTAATTAGCTTGGTGGTTATATAGTTTAATTTCCATTAGTGCTAATTTAATTAGCTTAATGGTTACAACAATGTGTAACATCTCCCATTATGAAATTTAATTGGCAAGTTAATTTCTATTAATTGAGATGTGTTGTTTTCTTTTCCTATATAAACAACATCAGTTCTTGTTTTCAATATATGAAATAGAAAATAGAGAAAGACATAGCACACACACGAAAGATCATTTTCTTTGTTTTGTTAAAAGGAGAGTTCAAACACTTTGTGGTTCGTTGGATACGAGTCTGGTGGTGCACTTTCTCGTACGTTTTCGTTGTATCTCCTGGGACAAATCGTCTCACGTTCTACTGCACCTACGGTAGGGGACGAATTTGTTTTAAGGATATTGTTGTTTTACAACAAGCCTCGGGAAAGTTCAGCATCTGCCAACAGCCTCTGCCTCAGCTTCAGCTTCTGCCTCTGCCTGACTCAGCATCTGCCAACAGCCTCTGCCTCAGCATCAGCATTGCCAACAGCCTCTGCCTCAGCTTCAGCTTCTGCCTCTGCCTGACTCAGCATCTGCCAACAGCCTCTGCCTCAGCTTCTGCCTCTGTCTGACTCAGCATCTGCCAACAGCCTCTGCCTCAGCATCAGCATCTGCCAACAGCCTCTGCCTCAGCTTCATCTTCTGCCTCTGCTTTCAGCCTCAGCCTCTGCTGTCAGCCTCTGCCATCTGCCTCTGCCTCTGCTCATCAGTCTCTGCCTCCGCTTTCAGGGTCTGCCGTTAGGGTCTGCTCCGAGGATAATAATTATAATTGTAATTTTGTCATATTCGGATTTCCCAATTACCGTTGTAATAATTGTAATAATTGTTATCTACAGTCTTAAAACAAATATTCGACTATGTGGATATGGAAATCAGTCCAAACACAGTAGATCCGAAATGGCAGCCTCTTCGGCTGGCCAGAATGTTGTGGCAGCCCCCGTGGCTGACCAAAGTGCTGTGGCAGCCCTTTCGGCTGGCCAACTTGCATCAGCCTCTGGGCTTAATATGGCAGCCGTTGTGGCTGGCCAAGGTATTTCTGCCTCAATGGCTAGACAACATGTTGGACATGTGAGCCATGTCAATCCTGCTGCGGAAAAACCTGAAAAATTCAGTGGTCAGAATTTCAAAAGGTGGCAACAGAAAATGTTCTTCTACCTGACCACGTTGAACCTTTCGAGGTTTTTAAAGGAAGATGCTCATGTACCCAAAGAGGGTGAGATTGATATCCAAGTCATTAGTGCCATTGAAGCTTGGAAACATTCTGAATTCCTATGTCGGAATTATGTGATGAATGGGCTAAGTGATTCCTTGTACAGTGTGTACGCTGGAATGAAAACAGCTAAAGGGCTTTGGGAATCTTTAGATCGAAAATATAAAACTGAGGATGCCGGTACTAAGAAATTTGTCGTAGGCCGTTTCCTAGAGTTAAAAATGATTGATTCCAAAATCGTGATAAGCCAAGTACAAGAACTGCAGATTATTCTAGCAGAAATTCATGCTGAGGGGATGAGTTTAAGTGAAACCTTCCAAGTAGCTTCGATAATTGAGAAACTACCACCTGGTTGGAAAGATTTCAAGAATTATTTAAAGCATAAGCGAAAAGAAATGAGCATTGAAGACTTGGTTCTTAGCTAAGAATTGAGGAAGATAACCGAGTTTCTGAAAAGAGAGGAATGACTCATTAGGCCAAAGCAAATGTTGTCGAACATGGCCATAAGAACAAGAACCTCAAGAACAAAGGGTCAAAGATGGCCCTAAAGGAGGAGTTTCCAAGAAATCAAAATTTCAAGGAAAATGCTTCAACTGTGACAAAATGGGTCACAAGTCTTCTGAGTGCAGACTGCCGAAGAAGAAAAAGAAACAAGAGGCTAATGTGCTAGAAAACATGACTCAAGATGTTTCAGACATTAACCTTTCTGCTGTGGTTTCTGAGGTGAATCTGGTGGGTTCTAACCCAAGAGAGTGGTGGATTGATACTGGTGCCACTCGACATGGTATGCTCAGACAATAGCATGTTTTCTTCATTTGAGCCTGCTGAAAATGGGGAAAAGATATACATGGGAAATTCAGCAACATCTGAGATAGAAGGTCAAGGAAAGGTGATTCTGAAGATGACCTCTGGGAAAGAGTTGACTCTGAACAATGTTCTGTATGTACCTGAAATACGGAAGAATCTTGTGTCTGGATCGCTTCTGAACAAGCATGGATTCCGGATGTTGTTCGAGTCTGATAAAGTAGTTTTGACTAAAAATGGGATGTATGTGGGAAAAGGGTATGTAACTGATGGGCTTTTTAAGCTCAATGTAATGGTTGTTAAACCCAAAAATATCAATAAAGCTAGTTCTTCTGCTTATATTGTTGAGTATTCTAATCTTTGGCATGGTAGATTAGGACATGTTAATTTTAATTCATTGCGAAAGTTAATTAACATGAATCATATTCCCAATTTTAAAATTGATAACAAACATAAGTGTGATACTTGTGTTGCGGCAAAACTAATAAGATCATCTTTTCATAGTATTGAAAGAAACTCTGAACCACTTGATCTAATTCATACCGATGTATGTGATTTTAATTCAATACAATCGAGAGGCGGTAATAAAATTTTATTACCTTTATTGATGATTGCACAAGATTTTGCTATGTGTATTTAATGAAAAGCAAGGACGAAGCTATAGAGAAATTGTTCTCTATAAGAATGAAGTTGAGAACCAACTGAATAAAAGAATTAAGGAGTTAAGAAGTGATCGTGGTGGTGAGTATGTTTTCCCTTTTGAATCACTTTGTGAAGAAAATGGAATCATACATCAAACCACAGCTCCTTATTCGCCTCAATCCAATGGGATTGGGAACGTAAGATCGTACCTTGAAAGAGATGATGAACGCTATGTAATCAGTTCTGGCTTACCTCAGACTATGTGGGGAGAAGCTGTCTTATCAGCTAATTACCTTTTAAATAGGTACCACGGAAAGAAGCAGGGAAAACTCCTTATGAAATGTGGAAAGGAATAGTACCTTCCTATAAATTCCTTCGAGTGTGGGGGTGTCTTGCCAAAGTAGTCATTCATCCACCAAAAAGGTGAAGATAGGACCAAAAACTGTTGATTGCATTTTCATAGGATATGCACATAACAGTAATGCTTATCGATTTCTTGTGCATGAGTCTAATGTACCAGATATTCACAAGAATACGATAATGGAATCGAGGAAGCATCTTTTTTCGAATACGTTTTTCCTTGTAAAACTAATTCGAATTCAGATGTGCACAAAAGGGCACATGAGACTATCATTGAAGATAGTCAGGACCGAGAGAACAATTAATATTCCAGAGGATCAACAAGTTGTTGAACCTGAACTAAGACGTAGCAAAAGAGCTAGAACGGAAAAATCATTTGGTCCAGATTTTCTGACATTCTTGTTAGAGAAAGATCCTCAAAGCTATAACGAAGCGGTAAGGTCAGCTGATGGTGCCTTGTGGAAAGATGCCATCAATAGTGAAATTGAATCCATCTTACAAAATCACACCTGGGAGTTAGTGAATCTTCCTCCAGGATGTAGACCTTTAGGGTCCAAGTGGATTTTCAAAAGGAAAATAAAGGCAGATGGATCAATTGACAAGTACAAAGCAAGACTTGTAATTAAAGGTTATAGACAACGTGAATGTCTTGATTACTTTGATACTTATTCTCCTGTAACGAGAATAAATTCCATAAGGATGATACTAGCGATTACAGCTTTGCGCAATCTTGAGGTACATCAGATGGATGTGAAAACAGCCTTTCTGAATGGAGATTTAGATTAAGAAATCTACATGGAACAACCTGAAGGCTTTATAGCTCCAGGACAAGAAAAGAAAGTCTGTAAGTTAGTTAAATCCTTGTATGGATTGAAACAAGCCCCGAAACAGTGGCATAAAAAGTTTGATGACACCATGTTGGCAAATGGTTCAAAATCAATGAATGGTTTCAAAATTATTTATAAAAAAATAAATATATTTTTTTCTTGGGCAGCAGGGGCTGAAGCCCCTCCTAGGCCCCAATTGGCACTGCCATTGCTTCTATTGACACGTGCTATACACATTTTTTTTTTATATATATTGTTAAGATTAGGTTGTAAATCACGTGTCATTAGATGATAAAACTATGAAAATTAGAGAAACAAGAAGATGATCATAATAATTACTTTGTAACATTTATCCATATTCCTTTTAAAATTTTAAATATCATTAATCTTTTAAATTATTAAAAAAATAATACCCGATCCAAAAATATTGTCCAATTAGGTGCTTGAAAAGGCAAAACAAAAATAATTTTGCCTTTTTAAGCTCTTAATGGTATACCCGGCCACGGTTCCGGTTCGGAACCGGAACCGAACCGGAATGGGACCGGAAAGTTGGGGCCCCCAACGGCCTAATTCCCCCAACAGCTAGTAGCCGTTGGGGGATGCAGGGAGCCGTTTGGCTTCCTGCCAAAAAAAAATTAAAAAAAAAATATTTTTATTATATAAAATAAAAATTACTAATGTACCCCTAATAACGGTAATAAAACAGTTATATTTATGGGCATTTTTGGTATCAAAAAAATTCTAAAATTCTATAAATAGGATTCATTTTTCATAATTTCATCACACCAAATTCTCAACTCTCTCATTTTCTATAATTCTTTTATTCTCAATCTTACTTCAATACAATTCTCTTATAATCTTATATTCTTATTCTCAATCTCAATTTATTTAGTTGTTAATTTGTTATCATTCGCATCGCAATTATTCAATTTTCTTATTTTTCTTCCTAATTTCTCAAAAAAAAAATGGCAAGTTCATCTGAGAACATAATGTCAAATATGCCAACCCAAGAGAGTGGCCCTAATGTCAGTGCATAATCACGGAGAAGAGAAGTTAATACTCGGTCCTCCAATATTTTCAAAATTCATTTTACTTTGGAACTGTAGGCACTGCATTTTTACACATGAGTCCCTATGATGAGTCTCATTTTGGAGACACTACCTTTTAAGTCACGGAGGTCACGGGAAACGGACATCGGAAGGGGAAATTCAGAATAAACAAGGTTCACTGTTTTCGTTCGTGCTACGTTCGTGTTTACGTTCGAACGTCAAACGGATTGCGGGCGTTCGTGCCGCGTTCGAGGAAGCGTTCGAACGGTGTCGGTAATTCTGGTTTTGCTGCTAGCCTCACATCCAGCCCAATTAGCCCCCCAAAGCCCATAAAACACATCCCAATTTAAATAAATAAATATTAATTAAAACATTAACTAAATAATATAATAATTAAATTAATTAAATGATTAAAAAACATATACCAAACATAAAATAAATAATTACCAACTTAAACTAAAATCATGCCTAAATTAAACAAATCACACACTAAATCAAAATATAATCATGCCTAATTAAAATCAATCAACCAATTATATTCCCAATCTAATAAGATTATTCCCAAACTTAAAATATTGTATTCCTAATCCAAGCCAATCAAATATCCAACCTTCCCTATCTAGCCAAGATTTGTCCCCCCTCAATCTTTGACTTCCCTTAACCAAACCAAATCAAATCTCTTGACTTCCCTTAACCAAACCAAATCAAATTCCTTTCCTTGTCAAACCTAACCTTTGCCTATAAAAAGAACCCTTCACCAACCTTCTCAACCCTAGCTAGCTAGTCTCTAACTCATACACAACACACATAAAAAACTACAGGAAGAAGACACCCAAAACAGTAAGCAAAAGATAAAGAGGAAATAGGAGCAGAACAGAGTTGGAGCGCAAGCAAATCAGTAAAGACAACGAACGAGAACAGTGAACCAGTGAACCGGGAGAGTTGCGGAGCATCCACCCTTCCGACGATCGTGTACCATACATCCGAGAGGTGATTTAAAAGGTTAGACCTGATGGTACCTTTTCATTAGTTTATATTCATTGTTTATTGAATTCTATTCGCATGAGAGTCGTCTATGAATGCATGTTGTGGTCTTTGAGTAGATAAAATGCATGAATTATGAGATGTAATATGTTGTGGGTATTGGATGAATGAGAGATGTGTCAACTCTCGCGGTATATCGGATGGAAACCCGGACATAAATTTCATAGCCGATTCCGAATGGACGGTAATATGATCTGTACTCGGGCCACAACTCCACGTACCACTTGAGTAAACGGCACATTCTCTTGTTTTGTGTTGCTTTCATTTTTTATTCCTCGTCATTTAAATTATGTATGTCGTTAGTTATGCATGATTCAACCAAGCGCATGGGCTTAGTGAGTTAGTCCAAAGGTCCTCCATTTAGGAGATAAAGAGCCGAAAAGGCCACCTTCGTGACACTACTACTTCGCGCGCGTTGATGTATGTTCGGTTGGACGCGAGATACGTTCAATCGGGCATACTTAGTTTGATATTGTTATCTTTATTTTCGTATGTATAAGTCAATCGAGCGCATGGGCTTAGTAAGTGTGTTGTGAGATCCCCTATGGGGAGGGGCTAAAAGCCCTTTACCACGATGCTTCGCCGCGCCGGTTGATGTGTGTTCGGATTGGATGTAAGATGTGTTCAATCGGGCATACTTGGTTGACATGATTGGTTCTATTCTTGTTTGTGTGATGTGACGCGCATGGGCTTAGCATGTTGGTCTAAAGGTCCTCTCTTTGAGAGATCAAGAGCCCCAAAAGGTCACCTTTACGGCAGTGCTTCGCCGCGCTCTTTTATTTTCTGTTTATGTATTGCATCCTATTTCATGCATCAGGTCCGTTTCCGTTCGAACGCGTTCACGAACGCAACTCGAACGCGCATGTGTTTTTGCCTTATTATGTGTCAGGTCTCGTATCCGTTCGAACGCGTTAACAAACGCCATACGAACGTGAGCTTTCTGTCTCATCTCCGTTCGAACGCGTTTACGAACGCTACTCGAACGTGAGTATTCTGTCTCATTTCCGTTCGAACGCGTTTACGAACGCTACTCGAACGTGAGCATTCTGTTTCATTTCCGTTCGAACGCGTTTACGAACGCTACTCGAACGTGAGCATTCTGTTTCATTTCCGTTCGAACGCGTTTACGAACGCTACTCGAACGTGGGCATTCTGTTTCATTTCCGTTCGAACGCGTTTACGAACGCTACACGAACGTGCACACACTGAACTGAGTCTGTCTTATTATATTCATGCATAATTGCCTACTGGTTGATCTTTCTTATGCAAATGTGTCACAATTCGTATGCTTATGTCATGATAACATTTGAGTATTATTTCTTGCGGTATATCGGATGGAAACCCAGACGTAAATTCCGTAGCCGATTCCGAATGGACGGTAGTGCGGTCTGTACTTGGGCTACAATTCCACGTACCGCCTGGAAAAGTGCCCATATGTGTGCTTGTAGGGTCAATATGTGTGCTTGCGTTTTCCTGAATGATGTGATATGTAAATTTGTATGTTCGTTGCTATCTTGATATATGTTAAGCATGCAATTTTAAATATGAGATATATGTAAAAGCGTACACATAAGTTTTATTTTGCATATGAGAATTTAGAAGCATGATACTATTGGAAATAAGTGTTACTTAAGCTTAGTTAAATTATTACATGAATCATTTCATTACAAGTGACATAAGTAAGGGACCATTCCGAACCCAACGGTTTGAGGTCTTCCCTTGCGAGGGGTGAGTGCGGCCTTAAATCTTTGTCCCGGTTCACACCGGGTGGCGACTCCATGTTATGTAATCCTTCCCAACTAGGCCGCGAGCCCAGGAACGGCGTCGCTCAGGTCCTGTGTCCCACAGTCTGGCGACTCCACTGGGGATGTATTTGGCCCCGAAATATTGTCTTGTAATGAGTGGATTTATGTTTTAATTGGCCATGTCTATAGTGGATAAGTGAGAGTTTAATCAAGGGCACTTTGAGGCTAGGTAATGGTTTGGTGTCTTCCTTCATTCACTACATTTCTAGAAGGAAAAGCTGTGAAGACACCTATATGGCCATCTACTTGTAGCCTTTGTGATGGACTAATTTGGAGGACTCGTTGTTTATTCCTGACAACAAGCGATAAGAGCCTAAGAGGCTTGGGTATTTAAGTGAGCCTCGCTCCACCTTCCCTCTGGGGGATCTACAACGGGAAATCCATTTGACAGTCCGTCACACACCATAGCTCATTGGCACGTACCTTAGTGTATAAAAAGGGATACGCTCACTTGGTCACTTGAACCCTTGAGTGGGGAGACCTAGTTGTGGGATATCATTCGCCAGTGAGAGCCTTTGTCCATACTCTTGCAAACCCACCATAGACTGGTTATATGGTTAAAGTAGCAATTATTTCCTTGAGTATGTGCTTGTGGACCATCCTCATTTGGATGCAGTTGGACTATTGTCAGAAATGCGGGCTTGCTGGGCCATTTAAACTGGGGCAAGTTCGCACCGTATGACTATTAGGCCAAAAGCTTCTGAAATATTGATGGGCCACTTTGTAAAAATTATTATGTCATGTTTGCATCATCTTGCTTGTGTTGAGAACATCGTTGTTTGGATCCATTTGGACCACTTATCATAGGATATGGGCTTGTTGGGCCATTTTAACTGGGACAAGAACACATCTTATGACGATTGGGCCAAAAGGTTTCTAAATAACAATGGGCCATTTTATGATTGTGTTCGGAATTTTATCATTTGGATTTAGTTGGGCTATTTGCCATAAGACATGAACTCGTTAGGCCATTTAAACTGGGACGGGTTCACTCTTATGACAGTTGTCCCAAAAACTTCTAAAATGATAATAGACCGATTTGTTTGAGAATTTTATTTGATTTAATATATGTTATATACTTCTTATGCACATCATGCATACATACATCATGTTAACCCTTGTGTTCTGAAAGCCATCATAGATTCCCGTTGGGTTAGAAAAAAGGGAAGACTCACCAAAATACCGAGAACAGACATGAGTGAATCAGATACTGAGGTATCCCGGATAGATCAGTTGGAAAATGGCTTCGCCAAGATTACTGAACAGTTGCAAGCCTTGACTGCTGCCATGACAAATATGGCTGTGCCCCGTGCTGGGGAGAATTCAGAGAATGTAAGGCGCGAGAAGCCTCCGAATGGGTTGGGGGATGATATCCCCGCTTTTGATGATGATAATGCAGAGTATGCAACAGACAGAGTGATTGGGTCTCAGGCCGAGATACAGAAACTCAGGGATCAGGTTGAATCCGTTACCCGCAAGATGAGGGGTAAGAATGAAGATTTGCTAGACTATGAGACAATGAAGTTTGAGGAGCAGTTGCCAGCGCAGTTTAAGATGCCGGATTTGGCTAAGTTCAATGTGAATGGAGATCCGAGGGTGCATCTCCGTCAGGTATGTGTCTGTTATGAGTTCAGTTGGCCTGTCTCAGCGCCAAGTCCAAAAGATGTTTGGGATGTCACTCGAGGGGGCACCTGTGGTTTGGTATCATAGCCTTGAGAAGAAGGTTAAGGAAGATTGGAAGGAACTAGCTGATGCTTTTCTGAAGCAGTATGTTACAGACTTGGAGATTGATTTGTCACTTCGAGATTTGGAGAACACTAAGCAGAAGCCGGATGAGAGCTTCAAAGAGTATGTGGACCGCTAGAGGAGCCAACTTCTGAAGATGCAGACCCGGCCCTCAGAAAAGGACCAGATCAAAATGATCATCAAGGGCACCAAGCCCTCTATTTATGGCAAACTGAGGAGAATGACCTCCATGATTGCAGACTTTCGGCAGTTGAGGGAAACTGTCATGGATATTGAGGAAGAAGAGGCCGAGAATAGAAAATTCTATGGTCTAAACAGGAAGCCCATTGGGGGACATTCATGGACTATGCCTGCTACTGCTGAAGTCACTGCCATTAAGAACAGACGATTTTCTAACCTTGGTAAGCCTCTTTCAAAGGTATTCGAAAAGCTGAAGGCACATGGACTCTTAAAACCTTTGGAACCTAGGCCCATTCCAAATCCTGTGCCACCTCACATGAACTTAAACTTATACTGTCACTTCCACCAAGAAAAGGGCCATGACACCGACAACTGCGCCCGCCTCAGGCATGAAATCCAAAACCTCATCGATGCCCATACAATACCCGACCCAGAAAAAGAACAACCCAACGCACACAGAAATCCCCTGCCCAACTACATGATCAACTCTGGCCTACCCGAAACCCTTGTCCTCCAAACTCTCAACCACTCAGCTTCATAGGAATAAGGGATAACAATGGTGAAGAACCATGGGCTGAAGAAGAAGGCATTGTTGTTTCTCCTAGTTTATCTTGCACTTTTAATAAAGACATTGATTTTGTTCGAACGTTTCCTCAACATTAATAAAGGCGATCATTTCATTTATCTGCCTAAGACTATTACTTTCAAACTTGCAACATGAGTGTGTTCAATCTTGGTAATATGATACTCAGAACACGGGGAATCCTCGAATAAACAAGCAGGGGGGGCAGTGAGAGCATCAGACTTGGAAGGGAATTAGTTCACCAAGCCGATCAGCGTAGACAGATTAAAGCGGTGGCTTGCCTGAGGAAAGGAAGACTGAGCAGTCACCAAGAGAATTGGCAGAATACCTAACCCGACGGGATAGGAACATTCATGCATGCATACACGTAACACATTTTGCATCCTTTTGTGTTTGTTTTGTGTTCACAGGTTTTAAAGAATAAGAAAAGCGGCAAAGAACAAGCTAATCAGAAACGGTAAAAAGCACAGTATCAGATTCAGATAATGATTCCAGGGCGAGGCCCATATCAGTATCAGTCTGGGGGCGAGGCCCCTATCAGTATCAGTCTGGGGGCGAGGCCCATATCAGTATCAGCCCAGGGGAATAAAGCCTCATATCAACACAGTTAGGGAACAAAGCCCAGGGGAAGAAAGCCTCATATCAGTATAAGTTTGAGAACAAAGCTCAAGGGGAAGAAAGCCTCATGTCAGTACAGTTCGGGAACGAAGCCCAGGGGAATAAAGCCTCATATCAACACAGTTCGGGAACAAAGCCCAGGGGAAGAAAGCCTCATATCAGTATAAGTTTGAGAACAAAGCTCAAGGGGAAGAAAGCCTCATGTCAGTACAGTTCGGGAACGAAGCCCAGAGGAATAAAGCCTCATATCAACACAGTTCGGGAACAAAGCCCAGGGGAAGAAAGCCTCATATCAGTATAGTTTGAGAACAAAGCTCAAGGGGAAGAAAGCCTCGTCAGTACAGTTCGGGAACAAAGCCCAGGGGAATAAAGCCTCATATCAACACAGTTCGGGAACAAGCCCAAGGGAATAAAAGCCTTATATCAGTATAGTTTGAGAACAAAGCTCAAGGGGAAGAAATCCTCATGTCGGTATAGTTCGGGAATAAAGCTCGGGAGGAATAAAGCCACATCTCAACAGTTCGAGAATAAAGCTCGGGAGGAATAAAGCCTCATCGCAACAGTTCGGGAACAAAGTACAAGGGAATATAGCCTCATCTCAATACAGTTCGGGAATAAAGCCCACAGTCCAAACAATCATGGAATAAAGCCCTATCTCTACACAGTCAGCAGTTCGGGAATAAAGCTCGGAGGAATAAAGCCTCATCTTAACAGTTCGGGAATAAAGCTCGGGAGGAATAAAGCCTCATCTCAATACAGTTCAGGAAGGAACATGCCGAGAATGGCACTCCAAGAATGGAAGCACGGTTCGGGAATGAACCAAGGGTCGCAGCACCTCACCACCAAATCAAAGCAACTCAACACATGGTAAGTCAAGTGGCAGCTGGCGAGCCAGGTAAGTAGAAATGCATTGCATAACTTTGATAGGATTTGTCACTGTTGCACATTACACAAGTCCCATCAAAGTGGGGGCGACTGTAGGCACTGCATTTTTACACATGAGTCCCTATGATGAGTCTCATTTTGGAGACACTACCTTTTAAGTCACGGAGGTCACGGGAAACGGACATCGGAAGGGGAAATTCAGAATAAACAAGGTTCACTGTTTTCGTTCGTGCTACGTTCGTGTTTACGTTCGAACGTCAAACGGATTGCGGGCGTTCGTGCCGCATTCGAGGAAGCGTTCGAACGGTGTCGGTAATTCTGGTTTTGCTGCTAGCCTCACATCCAGCCCAATTAGCCCCCCAAAGCCCATAAAACACATCCCAATTTAAATAAATAAATATTAATTAAAACATTAACTAATAATATAATAATTAAATTAATTAAATGATTAAATAAAACATATACCAAACATAAAATAAACAATTACCAACTTAAACTAAAATCATGCCTAAATTAAACAAATCACACACTAAATCAAATATAATCATGCCTAATTAAAATCAATCAACCAATTATATTCCCAATCTAATAAGATTATTCCCAAACTTAAAATATTGTATTCCTAATCCAAGCCAATCAAATATCCAACCTTCCCTATCTAGCCAAGATTTGTCCCCCCTCAATCTTTGACTTCCCTTAACCAAACCAAATCAAATCTCTTGACTTCCCTTAACCAACCAAATCAAATTCCTTTCCTTGTCAAACCTAACCCTTTGCCTATAAAAAGAACCCTTCACCAACCTTCTCAACCCTAGCTAGCTAGTCTCTAACTCATACACAACACACAAAAAAAACTACAGGAAGAAGACACCCAAAACAGTAAGCAAAAGATAAAGAGGAATAGGAGCAGAACGGAGTTGGAGCCGCAAGCAAATCAGTAAAGACAACGAACGAGAACAGTGAACCAGTGAAACGGGAGAGTTGCGGAGCATCCACCCTTCCGACGATCGTGTACCATACATCCGAGAGGTGATTTAAAAGGTTAGACCTGAGGGTACCTTTTCATTAGTTTATATTCATTGTTTATTGAATTCTATTCGCATGAGAGTCGTCTATGAATGCATGTTGTGGTCTTTGAGTAGATAAATATGCATGAATTATGAGATGTAATATGTTGTGGGTATTGGATGAATGAGAGATGTGTCAACTCTCGCGGTATATCGGATGGAAACCCGGACATAAATTTCATAGCCGATTCCGAATGGACGGTAATATGATCTGTACTCGGGCCACAACTCCACGTACCACTTGAGTAAACGGCACATTCTCTTGTTTTGTGTTGCTTTCATTTATTTATTCCTCGTCATTTAAATTATGTATGTCGTTAGTTATGCATGATTCAACCAAGCGCATGGGCTTAGTGAGTTCGTCCAAAGGTCCTCCATTTAGGAGATAAAGAGCCGAAAAGGCCACCTTCGTGACACTACTTCGCCGCGCCGGTTGATGTATGTTCGGTTGGACGCGAGATACGTTCAATCGGGCATACTTAGTTTGATATTGTTATTTTTATTTTCGTATGTATAAGTCAATCGAGCGCATGAGCTTAGTAAGTGTGTTGTGAGATCCCATATGGGGAGGGGCTAAAAGCCCTTTACCACGATGCTTCGCCGCGCCGGTTGATGTGTGTTCGGATTGGATGTAAGATGTGTTCAATCGGGCATACTTGGTTGACATGATTGGTTCTATTCTTGTATGTGTGATGTGACGCGCATGGGCTTAGCATGTTGGTCTAAAGGTCCTCTCTTTGAGAGATCAAGAGCCCCAAAAGGTCACCTTTACGGCAGTGCTTCGCCGCGCACTTTTATTTTCTGTTTATGTATTGCATCCTATTTCATGCATCAGGTCCGTTTCCGTTCGAACGCGTTCACGAACGCAACTCAAACGCGCATGTGTTTTTGCCTTATTATGTGTCAGGTCTCGTATCCGTTCGAACGCGTTAACAAACGCCATACGAACGTGAGCTTTCTGTCTCATCTCCGTTCGAACGCGTTTACGAACGCTACTCGAACGTGAGTATTCTGTCTCATTTCCGTTCGAACGCGTTTACGAACGCTACTCGAACGTGAGCATTCTGTTTCATTTCCGTTCGAACGCGTTTACTACGAACGCTACTCGAACGTGAGCATTCTGTTTCATTTCCGTTCGAACGCGTTTACGAACGCTACTCGAACGTGGGCATTCTGTTTCATTTCCGTTCGAACGCGTTTACGAACGCTACACGAACGTGCACACACTGAACTGAGTCTGTCTTATTATATTCATGCATAATTGCCTACTGGTTGATCTTTCTTATGCAAATGTGTCACAATTCGTATGCTTATGTCATGATAACATTTGAGTATTATTTCTTGCGGTATATTGGATGGAAACCCAGACGTAAATTCCGTAGCCGCCGATTCCGAATGGACGGTAGTGCGGTCTGTACTTGGGCTACAATTCCACGTACCGCCTGGAAAAGTGCCCATATGTGTGCTTGTAGGGTCAATATGTGTGCTTGCGTTTTCCTGAATGTGATATGTAAATTTGTATGTTCGTTGCTATCTTGATATATGTTAAGCATGCAATTTTAAATATGAGATATATGTAAAAGCGTACACATAAGTTTTATTTTGCATATGAGAATTTAGAAGCATGATACTATTGGAAATAAGTGTTACTTAAGCTTAGTTAAATTATTACATGAATCATTTCATTACAAGTGACATAAGTAAGGGACCATTCCGAACCCAACGGTTTGAGGTCTTCCCTTGCGAGGGGTGAGTGCGGCCTTAAATCTTTGTCCCGGTTCACACCGGGTGGCGACTCCATGTTATGTAATCCTTCCCAACTAGGCCGCGAGCCCAGGAACGGCGTCGCTCAGGTCCTGTGTCCCACAGGAACGCCTAGAAGATGGTTCACAACGAGCAATTTGCAACTATTGTGGGGTTATCTATAAATTTTCTGGTGGATACGGCAATATGATCAAGCACATGGAGAAACATCATCCGGTTGAATTTGGCATTGATATGACGCAGACTCAAATGGCCAGGTACGCATCATCTAGTAGAGGTACGAGTAGTGTAGATTTATTTAAATATTCTGATGCAAAAAATAGAGAAGAATTTACGAAATTAACTTGTATGACACATCTTTCTTTAAGTTTTGGTGAAAAACTTCATTTTACTAATTACGTGCATAATGCTTTAAAAACCTGTTGCATGTAGAATGTCTCGAAACACAACAAAACGTCATATTTTCAAATTATATAAAGATGGTAAAATTATTTTAAATGAATATTTAAAGAGATGAAATGTCGTATTTCTATATGTTCTGATATTTGGAGTGACCATTGGCAAACACACTCATACTGGGTGTGACTTGTCATTGGATTGATGCATAATTTACTATGCAAAAAAGACTTATTGCATTTAGAGTTTTTGATGACCCACATACTGCACAAAATATTTATAGAATGATGAAGGTAATTTTTGATGAATATGGTTTAGTAGAAAAAATTTTAACAATTGGATTTGATAATGCATCTGCAAATACTGCATCCGTTAATGATTTAAAATCCTTATGTGAACCAAATTTAGGGGGTCGATTTTTTCATATTCGTTGTACATGTCATGTCCTAAACTTATGTGTGCAAGACGGTCTAAAATTATTATCTCTTTTCCTTGATCCAATTAAAATGGCACTTAACTGTATTGGTCATATTCTCAAGTTAGGAGAGAATGGACCAAGTTTTGTAAAATAAATGGTATTAAACCGATTAAATTTTCTAGAGATGTTCCAACACGTTGGAATTCTACTTATTTTCTTTTATGTCAAGCATTTCAATAGAAAGATGCATTATGTAGTTTTTTTTTCTCAACATGTTCAAAATATCACACTTTATCCTAGTCAATGAGATATTTGTGAATTTTTTTTAGATATTTTAAGAGTATTTAATGATGCTACTTTAGTTTTTAGCGGTGTTTATTATCCTATAACACATTTATTTCTTCTTGAGAGTTTGAATATTGTTGGCACTCTCGATGAACATGTTGACAGTGACGACCCTAATGATCTTGTTTTGCTCGAAGCCATTGCTGTTATGAAGGTAAAATGATTGCATTATTTTAGAGAAATTCCTTTACTTTATCTTATTGCTGCTGTTTTTGATCCTAAATTTAAATTAGAAGGTTTGAATGGTTGTTTACAAGTTTACTATGGTTATTTATGAATATTAGATGACATTGATATTACGAGCATAATGACGAAATTAAGAAGTGATTTAATTATTTTATTTAATGATTATATTGTAAGATATAACTTAGGAACATTAGGTCAATCTAGTAGTAGCGAACCGGTAATTCAAACAAGACTTAGCGCATGGGATCGTTGGTTATTGCAACGAAATAAAAAATATAGGGATACGACAACTAATAATCCTGAATTAGATAATTATTTATCTACAAATTTTGAGTTTTCTAATGAAAGTTTATGCAGTAAAAATTTTAAAATCCTTGAATGGTGGAACCAGCATCAAAATATATATCATGTTTTATCTATTATTGCTAAAGAGATCTTGGCAGCACCTATTTCCACCGTTGCGGTTGAGCAAGCCTTCAGCTTGGGAGGTAATATATTGGAAGCTAGGCGATCTTCATTACATCCAATCACTCTAGAAGCAACAGCTTGTGTGGATGATTGGACTCGAGTTGATCTGAGACGACAAGAAGATGCCCCCGATGATTTTGAAGATTTGTTCGATAATGCTTCTGCAACAAGTGCAAGCGGAACCGGAGCCGAATGATCAACTGATAATGATGATTGATAATTGTAAAATTATAATTTACAGAGGGGATATGTCTTAAACTTGTAATGGAACTACGTGAGCTTTGATTCCTCTCACCCTTGGAGGATACATAGGCAACTTAAATTTTTAAAAATTTAAGCTCAAGCTCTTCAATGTAATAATTTTTTTTTTATTTATAAATTTAATCTCATTTTTTTAATTAATAATTTTTTTTATTTAAGCTTTGATTCCTCCCATTTTTAATTTTAATTAATTAAAAAATAATAATAAACGGAACCGAACCGAACCAGAACCGAACCGTTCGATTCCGGTTCGGTTTTAGGTTCCGGTTCCACACTTGTGGAACCGAAAACCGGCCGGTTCGGTTCTGTTCCGAACCGGAACCGAACCGCCGGCCGAGTCTACTTAATGGGGTAATATTTGAGGCATTCTAACATCACTATGTTCTAAATGTTAGGGTTGATGCTCAAAGTGTCAATCCAGATCGTATTTATGTCTGATTCATAAATACGAATAATTCATTTTTTCTGTAATATTACTTATTTAATGGTAGCACCTCTTATCTTTTATACACATATTCGATCTAATTACGATTGGATATTCAATTATGATTAGATCGAAACTGAATCTGGTTTAGTGATACGTGTATATTAGACGAATACCCTAAGATATACAACGTAGTGCGTAGTTTTAACGTAGTTTGTAATTGACATTGGGAAGCGTCACTATAAGTTGTATATCCTTAAATAAAGAATCCGCTAAGACCAGTACATGTCGTATATCTTGACTTGTCCGATGGTTTATCCCAATGAATCATGAGTCTCGGGAGACTCGTATAGATATGTAGGTTTTTATTTGATAAACATTGAACGACTCACTGAATATTTCCTAATAGATGGTACACCAACGTCAATATGAATCTTCTTGAGTTGAGCGAGCCTAGTGCGTATCAAGATATCCAGTGCGTATCAAGATAGAATCCGCCAGTCCTGTGTACATGGCATAGACATCCTACACGTGTTTGCGATCTAGTAAATCCATGGCTGTTGTATAACTTCGGAAATCAGTTTCGAGTGTTATTTAGTGATTGTAAATTTGAAAAGTCGACTATATTATATCGAAAGGATTTGACGTTCTTATCTATATCTCAGGTATAATATGGATAGTATGTGACAGATGTATTATACGTTTGCAATGACATCGACTTGTATAGTTTAGCAAGATTAGCCGTGGTCGTCATAATTCATGAGTTGGTGAATTATGGACACAAATTGGATTTCGTGACGAATAAACCTAAACTTAGAGAGTCTCACAATATGAAGTGTACTCGTTAAGCATTTGGGCAAGGCGTTTTGAATAATACAGATTATTCATAACATTTCATCGGATTAAATAAGTTAATTTGAATCGTTTAATCGGTTAAACGAAAACACATGCTTCAGGGGCATTTTTTCAATTGTAATTATTGTGTATTTGTTTTGATACATAATTTGATTAGATACACATTAATATTTTTCAAATTAGACTTATTAGACTTTGACACATGCCATTATTATATATATTTAGTATTTAATGTAAATAAAATTACATATATGTATGTTAATTAATTTATTTAATTATTTAATTGTTAAATGATTAAATAATTTGAAATTAAATATCTTATCTATTAGTCATAATTAGTACGATAAATGGTGAGATATTATTGGTAACATGTGGCATGATTAATTAAACTTTAGGTGTGCATATGATTTGCTTACATAAAGTTTAATTATTTTTTAATTGATTTAAAATGTAAAAATGACCATATTGTCCTTAAAAGTCAGTCATCACCTATTTTTAAAGTAATTTTTTTTTCTTTTGCTTCCAAGGGAAGCCTATGGCCAAATACCATCTTCGAAAACACTCAAATTTGTTTGAAGATTCATGAAAGAAAAGAAGAAAAAAAATCAAGAAAAGCTTTAGGAAAATTAAAGATTAAAGGTAATCTTCAATCCCCTTAAGCTTGGAAAGCATGTTTCTTATTCTTGATTATCTAGATGGATTTTAGGGTTTCTTCTTTACTTTAGAATTTGGGTGTTATTGGTTTGGATGATGAATTGGAAGTGTTTTGCATGTGTGAAGTAGTTTTGGGTAATATTATTGTAATATTTATCCAATTTGATCATTTGATGATATGTTGTCATTCTAGAGTGTTATGACCACTCTTGTAATGCCTAGAATTATTCTTGGGTGATTCATGTGTGGTGACTTTGATTGGTGTTGTGATTACTTGAAAAAAAGTTGGATTAAAGCATGAAAAATTGATAATTTTTGTTGCAAAATCAGATCTGGAAAATTGGGTTGTTTGTGATGAAAAATGATGTCATTTAAATGTATTGGATGTGTTTTGGGTGTTGGAATAATTTCCGAAAATTGTTTCGGAGTTGAAATAAGTGAAAACGGCAAAAACACAGCAGCGTTATCGAATGATTTTTGAGCCAACCGGGTGACGGCTGCCAATCAGTGAATTTGTCACCGTGTGGCAGCCCATGAACTGCCGTAATACTATTGAGGCTGACATGTGCAACCCTCATGTGTCTTGGGTAGTCGGTTCGGTCAAAAACGTGTTTTTATGTCATTTTGCAGAAAAAGTTTTCGTAAAAGTTTCGCGACGTTTTTTAGTTGTTTATGTCGTTATTTGATATCGAATAACATATTTAGGTGAAATATGAATGAATTATTCATATTTGATATTGAATAATTTATTTGATATTGAATAATTATTCGGTAATTTAAAAGTTTTAAAATTACAATTCGCCCGAACAGTGCTTCTGCCGCGTCCTTTGCCTAAAACCCAACACTAAGGCATATTTTTATTGAAAAATTAAAAATCATAAAATTTGAATTTTTTTTAAAATCTATAACCAAACTAAACCTAACACCATATTGATGTAAATGATGACGACCATCTTATATCTCACATTAGGAATTGGTAAGAGTTGAATTAGTGTACACCATGAGATAGTTGATAGGAATTATGTCATAGTTGCTCATGACTTGGTCCATTGCTATTTGAATTTCAATTTTGAATTGCATTTGAGTTACAGATGAAACAAACATTATACCTAATACTAAAATTAAATTTTAACTTTTCAAAATCACTTGTAAATCTCCTAAATGTAATCTCAAACGAGCCCCATGTGATAAAGAGTTAATAGAAAATCGATTTAAAAGCATAATTGAGTGAGTTGTTTAATTGTAATTTTTGTTCCGAAGTGAAAGCTATAAGATGTTGAGATCCGGATCTTTTGCATGTCAATTTTCTTCCAAGCAAATCCACACTTCATATCCTTTATAGTTTATACCATTTATTTTATTTTTATTTTTATTTTTTTACAAATTTATTCAAAAAAAAATACAAATATATATGAATATCCTCGAAGAATCATTAAGCTCAAAAGAATACAAAATCTATAGTACCAAAATAAAAGGCCACAATCAAAGAAAGAAAAAAAGTCCATGCGCGTGTGCTTACGCACATAACACTCAGGCCTTCCATCCCACATGATCAAGCTACAGAGGCCAAATTATATATATTATTTATACCATGTTGGTGCTAACGTAACGAATCATCTACTTATATTTAGAGTGGACGCTCATCCATAAGGTTTTATCCAAATTAGATATATATATTTAAAACTCTGAATTCGGGTTTTCAGAATTCATATTCAGTTGGATCCGGATATATGCGGATCCAATGATTTAGCACATATATAGACATTTTTATTTTTGAGAATTCTTGCATTATTTTTTTAAAGAAATTTCTGCCTATTTATACATGGTTTAAATTGACATAACTTGTGCTTGCTTTGTTTCATTAAATCCCAGCTTTCTCATACAAAAAGAAGGAAAAAAAAGAAAAGAAAATGCAGAGACAAATTCCTCTTCAAATCATATCCAAAAAGTTGATAAAACCATCAACTCCAACCCCTCAAATCCTTGGCAGCTTAAAAATATCATCCGTTGACCAATTTATCCCTCCCATATATGTCTCCTTCATCTATTGCTATCCTGCCAAAAACCAAAATGATGAATCTGCAGAAAGATTTAGCAAGCAATTGGAGAAATCCCTGTCAGAAATTTTAACCCTCTTTTATCCTTTAGCTGGAAGGTACATCAAGGAGAATCTTTCAATCGATTGTAATGATCATGGGGTCGAATATTTAGAAGCTAAAGTAGCTAGCCAACTTGTTACAGTTCTTGACAGATATGTTGATAGCAAGCAGCTGATTGATTTGATTCCGTACCAAACACAGTCAGCAACAAGTCCATTACTAGCAGTTCAATGCAACGTGTTCGAATGTGGAGGACTAGTTCTCGGCCTCAGCATTTCACACAGGATTGTTGATGCAGCTGTATATTCCAAATTCGTAGATGGGTGGGCCAAAGCTACCCGAGATGGGATTCATGGAGTTCATATTCGTCCCATCTTCGACTTGGCTTCGATTTTACCCACAATAGATATAAATGTCGTACCCAGTCCACAAGATTCTCGCTTACCAGAGAATAAATATGTGCCTTTAATGAAGCCTGGATTGAAGGCAGCGTCCAGGACGTTTGTTTTCAATCACTTGGCACTATCAGATCTCAGGAAAATGGCTAATAATAAAGGGTCTCTCGGCTGCAGTTGGTGACAGCAGTTATATGAAAGCTCTGATGTGTGTAGCTGAAACTAAACATGGGAAATTAAGACCGTCCCTTATAACTCACATGCTAAACCTGAGGGGAAGGACTCTTCTGCCCATATTAAATGATTGTTGCGGAAACCTGTCAGTCAGACCGGTTATTGTCAGGTTTTTTCCGAAAGAAAACTACAGGAACTTGCAGTTTCAGGATTTAGTGTCTCTAATTGGTGATGCGATAACAAAAATTATCAATGATTGTGTGAAATAGAAAGGGTGATGATCTTTTCTTGATGGTGAACAATGCTTGGACAGAAGCTAGTGAAGAATTCGGAAGAGGAGGAGTAGATGCTTACTCTTTTACGAGCGGTTGTGGGATGCCATTTTATCCGAATTTTGGTTGGGGAAGCCTATTCAAGTTACCCATGTTCAGTCTCGAGTTGAGATGATTGTGCTTATGGATACAAGAGATGGTGATGGAATTGAAGCAAGGATTTGCTTGGATGAAAATGATATGCAACTTTTTCAACAAGATCCTGACATTATTACCTTCACTTCTATCCAGAAAAGAGCGCTCTAATGATCTAATATTTGATTTACTTTCATTTGAATGAAAATTTGTGTTAGTTTGTAACACAATGATCATCTCCTTATCTGTTATTATTATATCATCTATTGACATGAGGTATACACAAATAAAAAAAACAATAGATGGTTAAGATTAAGTTGTACTATTTCTATTCTGTAAGAATTGTATGATCGTTCAATATTTAATTTACTTTTAATACGAAAGAAAGTTTGTGTTTTATTTATAGTATAAGAATCATCTCCTTATCTTTTCTCGTTCTCTCATCTATTGACACGTGCTATACATAAAAATTTGTGTGTGTAGTTAAGATTAGGTTGTCAATCATGTGTCATTAAATGATAAAACTATGAAAATGAGAGAAACAATAAGATGATCACTTTGTAACATTTTATCTATATTCCTTTTAAAATTTTAAATATCGTTAATCGTTTAATTATTTTAAAAATATAATACCCCATCCGAAAATATTGTCCAATTCAGTGCTTGAAAAGGTAAAATTAAAATAACATCATTTTAGTTTTACCTTTTTAGCTCTGAAGGGGTATTTTTTGAGGCATTCCTATTCTTTGTAAATTTCTGCCTGGCAAGGTAAGGTAGATCTTATACAATGGTGTTTTTCCAACTTAACTCAAGAAGAGTTGGAAAAGTATTGGTTTGATGTGGGTCATTTGGGGGGCAAGAAATGAAGCTATTGTTCAAGGTGTGTTTACGGATTGTACATCACTAGTTGCGAAAACAGAGGCTATTTGGAATTCATTTGTTGTGGCTAATATGGAAAATGAAATGGTCAGGGAGACAGGTGGTGACATAGTGGCCACGGCCTGGTCCCCTCCTCCGGTATCCTGGATCAAAATAAATGTAGATGCGACTGTTGATAAGAAGACAGACAATGCGGGATTGGGAGTGGTGTTCAGAAATCATTTGGAGGCCTTTACAGCGATTGCAACAAAAGTTATTAAATTCCAGGGGAGATGTGGAGGTGGCAGAAGCAGAAACAGTGCTTTTCGGAGTGGAATGTGCAAAAGAACTGGGTTTTTCTCAAGTCGTTATTAAATCTGATGCCCATAATGTAGTAAACTTGATATTAGGAAAACTGTCAAGCCTAAAGGAAGTGTGCTGGATCGTGGCAGATATTCAAACCTCAATTCAAGCATTGTCCTCGTTCAGGATTCAATTTAACCCTAGATGTTGTAATGGTGATGCTCACGGAGTAGCCAGATTTGCCTGTAATGGCGAGGTTTCTGATATCTAGAAGGTAATTTCCCTCATTATATTTTATGTAACCTTTAGCTTCTTTTTAATATATATTTTTCTTCTCAAAAAAAAAAAAACATCACTCTCTTCTAAAGGCAATTTTTTTTTTTAAAAAAAAAATAAAATAATAAAATTTGAATTTTTTAAAAACTATAACCAAACTAAACCTAACACCATATGATGTAAATGATGACCACCATCTTATATCCATCTTATATCTCACATTAGGAATTGGTAAGAGTTGAATTAGTGTAAATTGAATCAGTATACACCATGAGATAGTTGATAGGAATTATGTTATTATAGTTGCTCATGACTTGGTCCATTGTTATTTGAATTTCAATTTTGAATTTCATTTGAGTTACAGATGAAACAAACATTATAGCTAACACCAAAATTAAATTTTAACTTTTCAAAATCACTTGTAATCTCCTTAATGCAATCTTAAACGAGCCCTAAGAGTGATAAAGAGTTAATAAATCGATTTAAGGCATAGCGACTAGCTGTCATGAAAGCTCATAATGTAGTCAACAATCTCAAAGAATTTGAATCTATAGACAGAGGAGAGGGTACGAGGTTCTTTGGATGTGGTATATCATGTGCCGGATATATATGACATCTCTCTCACAGCAGGCGGGCTCCACATAATTATGGGGCCCGCCTGCTATGAGAGAGATGATATATACACCCGACACATAATATAATTTTCGGGTTCTTTGAGTTGACTCTCCAATATGTAGAGACCCCTCGCTTCTGTTTATAGATAAGAGCTCTTCCACGATATATATCTCAAAGTGATTATTTCAACGGCACTTAAAATTGATAGTGCATTTTTCTTTTCATTTCTTTCCTTTTATGCACCATTCAAGTCTCTGTATTTATACGAAGTTTTGTATCGCATAGATTTAGGTGTTAGCTTGTTACGATTTGATATAAATTTACGTAACTTTACTGATTTGTATTCGCAATTGTTGCTTAAGCACCCAATTACCATTAGATTTTTTTTTTCCTGATAAATTAGGTTGACAAATGAGCCGGATTTTGAAAAAATCATCTATTTATTCAAATGTTATTTGTTAATATTTTTTAAATATTAGAAATATTCAATATATTAAATTTTGAATTGATGCTCTTAATATGTTTTTTCAGATCTGGACTTAATTAATAAAAAAAAACTTAAAATATGATTGAAGTTTTCAAAGTTTAGTCAATTCACCATATGGGTGTGCATTGCAGCATTGGTCCCGGTTCGAACCAAATCGATTGGAACTGACCCTCCTTTTAGGGTAAAAAATCGGAAACGATTCGTTTAGGGTCGGTTTCGGTTCTAAAAATACGCAATCGGATTTATGCGGTCCGATTCTAGTTTTACAATGATAAAAATTAGAACGGACCATTTAATGAGAACCATTTTGGAACTTTTCACACATTAACAGAGTGCTTTTAAGAAGCAATAAAATCTCAAATTCTGTCTCTGACTCACTCTAAGTCTATATGACTCTCTCAACCCTAGCTTTACTTTACTGCCCGTATCAAATAGAGTGTGTTTGGTTGGGGGGTTTTGGAGGAAGGGGAGGGGAGGGGAGGGGAGAGATTATTATAAATTATGTTTGTTTGGTTTCAATTTTTTTAAGGGAGGGGAGCAAAATCTCTCCTAAGCCAATTTTATCTCCCCTCCAACAGTGGGGGGTTTTGGAGGGAGAGAAAGTGAGCAATTGATGTATTGAATTGAGATTTAAAAGACTATTTTAAGTTAAATAAGTCTTGTAGTATTCAATTAAGACTTTTAAAGGACTTTTTAAATAGAGTGTCCAAATCCAGTGGTATTCAATCAGGACTTTAAAATAATAATAAAAAGTCTTATGGTATTGAAAAACTTGTTGATTTTGAATGATTTTTTTATATGTGGGATTGTGTGAGACTTTTTAGTAGAAAATATAAATATCAAATCCTATAAAAAAATCTCACCCTAACACATTAGACTTTTGACATGAGATTTTTTTGAGGCTATAGAAGATAAGAAAAACCGACTTGTGAACTCTTTGTGAACAAGGTACTTTTATGTTCCAATTTTTTATTATGTGTGGATCGATTTTATTTGTAAATGAAAAATAGATAGATTGATGATCTAGGTTTATTCCTGAAATATTTGATTGTTGTGTCCTTTTCGCTGTTGCTGTGTCATTTATTGACTCTCAAAGTAATCTCACTGTGAATCCGATTTTAAAGATTAAAAACTTCCAGTTTGATTTTTCAACCTTAAAAAAATTGTTGTTTTTATAAAGTAATTACTCTCTTAACCCACCACAATCTGTAAAATGGCTTTAGAAGTAGTATTCACATATCAATTTCAGAATAAAATAATTAATGATGTGAACGAATTAAAAGCTTTTAATCTTAGGCTAGAAAGCCATTTGAAATGAATTAAAAGTCATTTTGAACGAATATATACCAAACCTATATATTTTAATCATGTTAGGATTTGTTGAACTATTTTTTTTCATTTCCCATTTAGGTTTTACTTTGATTGAATTAATTCAGTTATATTTGGTTGAACTATTGTTATTATAATTTTTTTGTTTAAGAAATTTGAATATTAGCTTTTACTTTGATGAATATTTGATGTGCACATGATGATTTATTGGTATCAATTTATCAAAAAAAAATTAACTTATCAATTTATTTTTAGTTTTGATATTCTACTTCCTATAGATTGTGTTGTGATGAATTTTATCATCAAATTCCGTTTGCTTTATCAATCTTGATTATATGTTCCTATACCCTTTAAGCTAAATGCATCGTTTGAAAAAATATATATATTGTTTGTTAACATCCAATAAATTTTCTTAATTTTTTGTTTTGCAACCTTATATATATATATATATATTATGGATGTATAATGTCACAATCGCACATGTACGAAGGTAACGACATAGAAGAAGAATAAATTAATGACGAAGATATGGATGATGAAGAATTTTATGAAGCCATTTATTGTTCAATGATGGCAATTTATTCATTAATGCATGTGTTAAATCAATTTTTGTTTATGATGCGTGGTGAACATATTGAACGTCCATTCACTCGACGGTGAATTACTACCATTGGATATGACTATTTCATATGGTTCTATTTCATATGATTCTATTTTCTGTTATTGTTGATGCAAATGTCCACACTTGAACCAATTGACTTTCATTAGCTTTTTTTTATTTATGTTCCATTCCATATATATCTATTTTAAAAAAAAAAAATCTATATGTAGTCATTTCAAATCTTACAAATTCTTATGATATAAATCTTTAAAACTTATAAGTAAAAAATCTTTATTAAAAAAAATGTCATAAAATCTTATAAGTCATTACATTCTTTAAATGTCTTTTAAAATCTACTGGACTTATTTATCGATAAATAGTCTTTTAAAATCTCAATTGAATACACACCCCTTAAAATTTTAAATACATTGACTAAATTATCCATACTTATACATTAAAATCCAAATTATCCTAATTACAAATCTCTCTTATATTTACTTCATCATTCAATTCTCCTTATTCTATTCTCTTATATTTGTTTTAATTCTATTTTTAATAATATGTATTATGTAGAGCTTTTAATTTTAATTTTATTTTTATTTAATTCAAAGATAATATAAGCCTATATTGTTCTAATTTTATTTATAAAATGCTACAAGGATAAAATAGTATATTAGTTTTAAAATCTCTCCCCTCCCTTCTTGAACCAAACATATATCTAATTAAAAAACATCTCCTCATCTCTCATCCCCTCATTTGAACCAAACATATATTTAATTAAAATCTATTCTCTCCCCTCCCCTCCCCTCCCCTCCTTGAACCAAACAGACCCTAATGGTTGAGGGGTTTTGGAGGGGAGGGGAGATATTATTTTAAATTATGTTTGTTTGGTTCAACTTTTTAAGAGGATGTGAGGGGAGGGGATGAGAGCAAAATTCATCATAAACCAATTTTAGCCCTCCTCAAAAAGTGGGGGGTTTTGGAGGGGAGAGAAAGTGAGTAATTAAAATTTTAATTACATTACTAAATTATCCTTACTTATACATTAAAATCTAAAATTGTCCTAATTACAAATCTCTCTTATATTTGCTTCACCATTCAATTCTTCTTATTCTCTTTTCTTATATTTGTTTTAATTTTATTTTTAATAACACGTATTATGTAGAGCTTTTAATTTTAATTTCATTCTTTGTTTAATTCAAAGATAATATAAGCCTATATTATTTTAATTTTATTTATAAAAGGCTACAATGATAAAATAGTAAATTAGTTTTAAAATCTCTTTCCTCCCTTCTTGAACCAAACATATATCCAATTAAAAACATTTCATCCCTCCCCTCCTCTTCGTTGAACCAAACAGACCCTGAATCTCTCTGACTCTCTCAAACCCTAGCTTTACTGCCCGTCTCTCGTGCTGCCCCTCTCTCTCTGTCGCTGCCCTCTCTTTCGTCGACACTGGCCCACTGGCTCACTCTGTCTCTGAAGCAGCTCTGCCCCTCTCTGTGTGTCTCGGTATCACGGTAACTGGTAAGCTGACCTCTGGAATAATGAATATTGGCTCAGTTTGCAATTGCTTGTTGAATTCAACCCAAATATAAAACAATACCCATTGAATTCGAGACGTTTATTTTATTATTAGTTAGGTTATAGCTCACTTTTGGCTTGGAACAAGCTCACTGTTATTGAGAGGAGCAAGGGCCTGCATAAATCGTATTATTTATATCCTAACCTTTTGTGTTTGTTACAATTTTTTAATAATTTAATGATCTTTATGATTGATTTTAATGGAGAGGAAATTAAGTTGATATACTGTGAAATAAACAATTTATTTGTAGGACTGCTGTTATCATACCTCACTGGAAGGATAACATGAGTTTGAAAGAAGGTTTTCATCATATTTTTTTATGCCTCAGCTTCTTTGTTTTCTATATATAGCTATTGCATGAGTTGTGTTCAATTCTGAGCTTTGTTATGTGGCAATCTTTTTTGTTCATATTATAAGTTATCAGTTGACACTGTTCTAATTTTCAATTGTCTGGTAGGAATCGAATTGGAACCGATTAATAGGTATCCTATTTAATCGGATAGGTTCCGGTTCCACTTAGTTAGGAACCGTTTTTTTCGGATAGGATCTTGTCCCATGCGGAACCGGAACCGAAACCGATTTTGTTCACCATCAATTCGCCAACCCTAAAAGGCAGAGATCTTGTGTAATATTTCTGGTAATGTGGGGAAAAGCTACATTGCAATTGTTGTATTAACACATGCAATACTTAGTTTTTCCTTGAAATTTATTTGTGTGAATTCAATCTTGAATTTGAACTTTTTATCTCTTACTTTCGCAGATTTGAAGAGACCAGTGTTATTAAAGGCGCAAGGCGTACCGAGACGCAAAAGGTCCTGGAGCCTAGGCGCGCGCCTCAAGGCGCAAGGCACGCGCTTGAGGAATGTGAGGCGCATATTTATATATATAATCTTTCAATTAGAAATAGGAACATTATATTCTTCTAATCATTTTGTTTTGAGTATTTTTTATATTTTTGATCAAATTATGACAAAATATTTTATAAATTATTGCACTCAATTAAATTTATATATTCACTATTTTCATAACTAAGTTGCTATAATAACTAAGATATTAATATTTACTTATATTGTCTTATGTACAATTTTGTTATTGACTAGTTTAATCTTTTGGTTAAAATCATGTCCCCATTAATTATAAATGTATGATCTATTATTAATTATTATAGCAAATATTTGCATTTTACAAAATATAAATTTTTCTTATAATTTTTAACGATCTCAACAACTTATCTAAGAGCCATGTCAAAAGTAAATAAATTAAGTTAAACTATGAGATTTATTGGGCAGAACACATAATTAGCCCACTGAACTTTTATATGACATCTCAATAGTCCACCGAACTTTTATTTTCACCCATTAGCCCACTGAACTTTTAAAACGGTGTAACAAACTCATTCAGTGTAACACCGTTCCGTTTACAGTCCACGTCAGATTTTTTCCGTTTGGAGTTGGTGACGTGGCAGCCAACAGTGCAAATATAACAGAACACATTCCATTAGCCCCCTGAACTTTTATAATACATCTCATTAGCCCCCTGAACTTCAATATTTACCTATAAGCCTACATAACTCTCAAAAATGATGTTAAAAACTCTTTATAACTACATAAACCATCTTCAACACAATCATGTCTTGAAAAAATTACAAATGATCTATTTAATTTCATTTGAACATTAATCAACACTACGAAAAAGAAATTTCTTTTTTTTAAAAAAAATAATAGTAAAACACAATCATATCTAATTTTTAATAAATAATTTTAGAATAAATGTGACGAAACATATTAAACACAAATTCATGGTACTTAAATTATCAACAATTAATATTTTATGTCACATTTATTCTAAAATTATTTATTAAAAATTAGATATGATTGTGTTTTACTATTTTTTTTTAAAAACGGAAATTTCTTTTTTTTAGTAGTGTTGATTAATGTTCAAATGAAATTAAATAGATAATTTGTAATTTTGTTCAAAACATGATTGTGTTAATGATGGTTTATGTAGTTATAAAGAGTTTTTAACATCATTTTTGAGAGTTATGTAGGCTTATAGGTAAAATATTGAAGTTCGGGGGCTAATGAGATGTATTATAAAATTCAGGGGGCTAATGAGATGTATTATAAAAGTTCAGGGGGCTAATGAGATGTATTATAAAAGTCTACGTGGCACTGAAAAAAATCTGAACGATCTCACTTAACGGTCTGTTTTTTACACCGCGCGAAACGGCGTTATGTAAATGGGCTGGATACACGATTTTTAAAAGTTCAATGGGCTAATGGGTGAAAATAAAAGTTTGATGGGCTAATGAGATGTTGGATAAGAGTTTAAGGGGCTACTTATGGGTTCTGCCAGATTTATTGTTATTATTATTCTTTTTTTTAACTCTCTGCCGGAAAAAAACCAAAAAAAAAGAAAAAAATGAGCTTTAATCAACGAAATCGGATCAAAAACTAAGATTTTTGGCATCAGGCGCCTAAGGCGCGCCTCACTCATTGGCATCAGGCGCGCGCGCCTGATACACGTCGCCTTGCCTGGACACCCTCTAGGCGCAATGGCTGGCGCCTCTACCTAGGCGCGCCTGAGGCGATTTGATAACACTGGAAGAGACTAATTTTATTTAAAAAATGCCAATTTATATTTCTAATATACAGTTCAGATTTAGTATCTGTAATATTTCTACACACGATTTAGTTAGATAGCTTGTAAGAATGAAGTTTAAGGTTTTTGGATGGGAAATCATCCTCAAATATCAGTTGTATTTTCTGATTTATCAATGAAATTCCATTTTTATGTTTAAAAAAAAAAGTAAAAAAATTTATAGAATAAAACAAAAATTGTTTCCTCCTGAAATTTAATCAAAAGGATAATACTATTAACAATCTAGATTAAGGTTGCTTTTGGTTGGTGAAAAGAGTTTAGACTTCACATACTTTCAAGGCAAAAAAAAAAATCACTTAAATAATCTATTCTGTAATATGAGGAGATTGAATATTTGTTAAATTGATAAAATTATACACTAAAATTCACATTTAATATTTTTTAAATTGATAAAAAAATATATTTTGTAATACTGTAATTGATTGCAATTTGCAAACAACAATAAAAGGTACATGTCGCACTGATAAAAGGTTACTAATTAAATCATCCAATGTTTTGTACCGAGTGTGGTTTGGTGGCAAAGAATCTATGATTTGATTGACAAATCTGAATTCGAGTCTATGAAGTCTAGGGCAATCAAGGTTTTACTGCTCTGTTTGGCGACTGAGTTTCTTGTTTCCAAAAATATAATAATAATATAATAAAAAAATGTGAGTCCATGAGAACTCTGTGAGGATGCCCTCACAATAACATATTTATCATCTTCATCGGCATCGCCCAGAGTCTCGTGTTAGGATTACCGCATTTTCCTTCTCAATAAAGGTAACATTTTTATTTTCAAGTTTGAATAATAAATTTTTTTAATTGGATACCGCATGATTCTCTGATGTTCCCATTAAACCCTAAACTCCAAATTAATTGGAGGCAAAAATGAATCAAAATGACTTTTACTAGCTTTTCCATATTAGGGTTTTTTTTTTGGGTTTTTAATTATTTGCAATTCCCATGTAATCAATTCACATATCCCCCCTTTAGACTGTAGTGTTACAAGACATCTTTTTAGAGCGCTAGTGATCTGCATTTGATCATGTTCATTAGTTATGCAAAACTTGTTTTATTATTTTGAGAGATCAATATCATAATTCACTTTCTTCTTCTTGTTTGTGTCTTTGGTGCACCATTAAAATTGAAATTTGTTATTGTTATTCATTGGATTTAGCAGTAGCAGAGTAACAGGCGTTCCTCTGATCAATGATGATTCGGGTATACGCACAAAAGTTGTTGATTATGCTCTGTATACTCACCCTTTTCACCAGCAGCCTAACTTTGAGTCGTGGAGACGGGTTAGTGGTTACAAAATGTAAAACTTTGTATTGTGAAATGTGAATAGTCATCTTTATCTGGATGAGTAGTGACTAGTGAGATTAGTTATTTATGTTGTTAAAGGTTCGAAGGAAAGGTTCTAAATGTTGGGGAGGAGCTGTGGAAGGAAAATTTACCATTACGTATGGGTTCTCGATTGTATCAGCTCCAAGGGTTGAAATCATTTAATTGGTACGAAGTGAAGATATCATACCCAGCTTCTGTATGTAATTTTCAATATGTTTCCATTGTTGATCATTGCAGCATTCTCAAGCTGAATGAATACTTAGGTTTTTATTTATTTATTTTTGTTTTCGTTTCGTTTTGTTTTCGTTTTTGGGTGAATTGCAGATACCTGCTAGCTTTACATTACAACTGAAGAAAGGCAATTTAGATGTGGGGCTGAACCAGAACAGAAGGTTACTAAATACTGAAAAATTGATTTTCAAAACTGAGAATCTTGATGTTCTTAACGATCAGGTTTGGTTATATCCATAATTTTTTTGGATATAATATTGTATGTTTGTTGAGACGGTTTTAAGTTTGATGATCTGCTCAGGGTGGAATGTATGTTCTAGTAAGCGTGGAGCCTGAGGGAGTTGTTGCCATACCGCATGTACAAGAGCGAGAGTTCATAATCTTTAATATAGGTAATTTGGGTTCACATATTCTGTCAGATAATCAATTTATATAATTTCCTTCAATCTTGCATTTGAAGACTACTAAGCTACCTATTTTGCCTTTGACCTCTTCTATTTGTAATGTTCACTATGGGATTCTTTTCTATATCTGGTCGAGTTCCAGCAGCATAAGACATTATTATTAAATAGTCTTGTTCATTCTTGACAGTTTGTGATGAACTTTTGTTGGGTATCCCGCACAAAGCTTGGTGGGTTGTTATCTTGGTGGTGTTATGTTTGGGATTGGCGTTGATCATCCCTTATTTTCTTCCATCCTATTTGCTGCCGACGAACGGAAGCTTGCCGTCAGATTTGCAGAATGTTTTAAAGGAATCTTGAGATTTAGTTTAGTAGCTGAGCTTGCTGCTAATGTTGTTGAGGCTATGTTGCATATTTTACTTGGTTTCTAATGTACACACATAATATTTTTGGTAGTTTCGATTTAACAGACATTATTGAGATTCTCAAATACCTAATAATAATATGCATTTTTGTGTGTTTCTCTGTCTCTATGTATCTGAAAATTTGTGATCATCAAGAGTTTTAAAAAAACGAATTCCATTGTAGTAAAAGAATAAATAAAAATACTTTGATGTACACGTTCGATTTCATTTTCGAATAAATAAAAATTATGTTATGGCATGACATTTTTGTCTATTAGAGAGCGGATTCATGCGTTTGTATCGGGAAGAGTAGCATTATGCAAAAATAAATAATACATGTAACCAAATAATGGAAACGGAAAAATTTTGAATTCATTTTCATTCATTTCCATCAACAATTATGATAAATTATTATGAAACAGAACCTTATATTGATAAAAAAAATAATTTTTTTAAAAAGGAAACAGAAAAAAGTATGGCGAAGGAATCTAACGGCTCATATCGATTTAAACAAATAGCTGAAAATGGGATGATCGCAGCGGCCCAAGCTCCTTCAAAGAAGCTTTCTGCTTCAAACGACTAACGGCAACCCAACGAGCATCAATTTTCCCATAAAAACGAAATAAGTAAGTCCTTTTATTACTTACTTACTTACCTAATTTTGCTTTTTTGAATTTGTAATTAAGTAAAGTTTATTAGCAAAATCCCGATAAAATTCAGAAAGATTAGAGAAAAATGAAACAATGAATTTTGTGTTAATTTTCTATATAATTAATCTCAGTACTGTAATCGTTATGTAGTAGGATTCTGATTTAGTTCTGTGATATCGATTTTTTTTTTTTAATTTTTTTTGGCTGTATGTAAACAATTCACTATTTTATCTATTTATACTTTCTATTTTCGGCCATGCTTTTTGATGTTCATTTTCATGAATTACGATAATCTACTAACAAGTTATCAAGGGCAAGATTCGAAGAGGATTCTGATAGCATTGGCTAATTTATGGATATTATTGAAGGGTGAGACCCCTGTACTTTCTTTGCAGGCGGGACGACATTGGAGTCACTGCCTTTAGTGTTTAGATAGTGCCATGGATGCTAGGCCTGTTAAGTGTTGATCGTTTGGAATAGGGTTCTGATTGGGTATTTTGACACTGTCGTATTGTAACCTTCTTTGTTTTATGCATTAATGACTTGTTTAGAGACTTCAATATGTGTGCTACAGGTTTACATGGTAAACTCAAATAGTTGTAATTCTTAAAAGAGGAAAAAAAATTATGTCGGTTGAATCTAATCGTAGTTCGGAATCATGCAAGTATGTATACTTTTTTATATACTTTTTGTGCCAGCTATGCCACTTTTGCGTGTGTAGCTTTTTCCTAGTTGTTTATATGGTGATGTTAACTCATATTATTGCTTTTCAGTGGATATGGAAACCCTTACAGAAGACAAAATTGTGGTAACAGAAAGTCCTACTGGAGGCGAATCTGGTGTTTGTGAAATTGACACAACGCAGGAACCATATGAGGGTATGTTGTTTGAGTCGGAAGAAGCTGCCAAAGTATTTTATGATGAATATGCTAGACGGGTAGGATTTTCAACACGAATTGTTTCATCACGTAAGTCAGAGCGTGATGGATCAATCATCTCTCGCCAACTTGCATGTAATAAAGAGGGATTTAATGTTAACCGTCAGAAGCCAGGGAGGGTTCAGATTCGAAAGCGAGAGAGCATACGGGAAGGTTGCAAGGCAATGATATTGGTAAAGAGAGAGAAGCCAGGGAGATGGTTTGTGACAAAGTTTGTGAGGGAGCATAATCATTCGCTAGTAATTTCTACAGAAAAGGATCGACCTACTCCAGTAAGTAGCCTTCTCATTGGTTGAACTATCAGTCTCTTTGCTCCACTCAAGTATTTTGCACTCCCATAAATTGAGATGTTTAGGAAAACCCTTTTTTGTGGAAAGAATGGAAGGCCAAAATTTCTGAGTAATGATCTATAGTAATTTGGAAAACATTTCCAATGATGATCCTTCTTTTAGTAAATTGAGGGTCTCTTAAACTAAGTACTGACAGATTGTTGATGAAGAAAGGGAAAACTACTATCCAGCCTTTTAATAGAGGCAGTTTGCAATGGCAAGTAGATTATGATACACTGTTCATTCGGAACCTTGCATTTCACCTTTGAAATGTTTTATTAGATAGATTGCATATTATAGTCATTTGAATTAGAATTATGATGATTATGTTGGCAGATATATTAGTTGAAGCATGGTTTAATGGATGTTGGTAATCAATGGATGAATTATGATTTATGACTATAAATGGAGGTTAAACTTGAGCTTGACTGGGATACTAAAGAAAATTTATCTTCTAATAATCTTGTAAACTTTATGATTTCTTCTTGATTGAAAGGGATTGATGCAATCTAAGTTACTGATGTTTGCGATAATTTGTCAACTGCATGAGTGTAACTTGTTGGCTAGTGTATCTGAAGGGAAATAATCATCTTTCTCAAGGTTAAACTAGATCTTCAGATAGAAAATTTTGAATCTTGTAGCTCCTCGTCCGTACCTTCTAGGTGGAATGCAGTCCCAGCTGCATTTAAAACATTTAACAGAGAGATTGTAAGAAATCCTTGTATATTGGTAGGTTAAACCTTTTTAGACTCGTCATAAAGTGAACCAAGTAATGTACTAATGGATATTTCCACACATGGTGTACCAAAAAAATCTGCCATTTGTAAAGGAAGGTTGACAGTCTCCAGTCTCAACATTATCTGTACTTTTTGGTTGGAACTGATATGTAGAGACAGTGTAAACTAAGTGTTGAGTGCTTTATATCTGAAGAACTTGTCACCGAGTTTGTGTTATGTGAAGCAATTTTTTGTTTTGGTGAAACGTTCCCCATAGATGTAGGAAAATGATGTTGCCTCTGTTTTGTTTAACTCCAATGCGAGGCTGTTCCTGATTATCTCATTAGTTTGATTTATGAACATGCATCTTTTAAATATCACACAGCCCCTGGCTTACATAAACAACTGTTTGATAATTAGATCTTTAATTTTTGGTTTCTACCATATTTTGGTACATACAGATCTTGATAGCTAAATCATCTGTATTTTGACATCATAGGATGAGAAAGATAGGAGAATTCGAGAGCTATCTTTGGAGTTGCATCGAGCAAATCAAAAGTTGGCAGCATGTCGAGAACAGCTGCAAATAGTTATGAAGTATATCGAGGAACACACCAATTGCCTATCAAAAACAGTTGAAGAGGTAGTTCATGATATCAAAGAAGTCGAATCTGGAAAGCAAAGTCACCGTAGGTAAGCGCTTGCATTCCTATAGCCAATTTTCTGTATAGCTACCATTTTTCAATTTCTAGAAGTGTGCTGTATATAGTGTAAACAAAATGTCTTATTGCTTGAGTAGTTACTAATATCTGAGTAATATTATTTTTGAAGAGAGAATATAGATATTTGCTGTGCATTGTATCAGTTCGTTTTTGAATATTTTAGTCATTTCACACTTTATTTGTTTTTAGTTAAAGTGGTCGAAGATTAAGACATTCATATTATGCTTATGACGATGAGCAAAATAAATTTTTTTTTCCGCTAAGTGAGATCGGTATATCACTAACTATAATAAGCAGGGTAAACAATATTGTTCGAGACATATTAAAAGGGTCTCTAGATTTCGCCAGAATTGTGGTTGGGATCTTGGAGAGCTCTTGTGCCTTTAACCAACCGCATGAACATGATGAACTTGGGACCGTCTGGAATCCAGAGAGTGCATTTCTAGTAAGAATCCGGGACAGCCGGAAGTTTTATCTGTTCCGTCTAAATTTAGGTCGGATGATTTGACGATGAGATTTCTAACATTTCAAAAAAAAAAAACATGATGAACCCCATAATCAAGAATGTGATGATCTGGTTTATTAGCAAGATATTGTGCGATCCATTAATGGCTCCTGACTCCCTTGGCACCCATCAAAGATTTCAAACCCTTGGTCATAGGCCTCCTTCTAGTGTTAAGAGTTGTTACAAAGGAAAGATACTGTCGTCTTGCTAGTGAAGGGTGATTATAATAAGGATATTACTCACATTCTTCCCGAGCGATGTGGCAGGGCCGACCCTGGTATTCTCAGTCTCAGAAACCCCGCCACCAAACCACCCATTTTGGGCCGCGGCGCAGGTAAAACCACCGGCTGTCCCGGACTCTTACAAGAACTGCACCCCCTGGATTCGAACCCAGAACCTCAAGGTGAGATCCTGGATCCTACACCACCAAGCCACACCCCTTGGGGATCTCAAGGCCGACCTGCGATGCGGATGCGACAAAGAAAGCATTAGCTAAAGTAATATTGTAGTCATATGATAATTGATTAATCAGTTAATGATATTAAATGAACATGATATTCACTTACAAGGATATTACCTACATCTTTCTCAATATTTCCTAATGTTTCCGAAACGTTTCTGTTTTTCCTTGCTTTGGAAAACGTGAAGCTTCATAAGAACATCGTGATAAGCTCGAAGACACAAGCATCTCCTACCACCAAATTCTTCTTCGTTATAACTGAATCTCTGGTCTCCAATACATTCTCTTTGATCATTAGGAACCTCTTCTTTGATAGCTCTTGCATTTCTACTCAAATACTTGTTATCAAATTTGGGTGGGTGTGAGTTGATGTTAAAAGAGCTTAGAATTTGATTCTTAAGTCATGGATTCGAGTCTAGATATTGCATTTTTTTTGTAAGAACATAAGACAACCGGGGTTTTACCTACTCCTCGTAAGTCCATATCAAATGATTTAACGGCGAAGTTTCCAATATTTAAAAAAAATAATATTTGGGTGAAACACTTATTTGTATAATATGCAAGTTTGGGTCCCCAAGGAGTGTGACTTGGTGGTGTAGGGTTCAGGATCTCACCTTGAGATTCTGGGTTCGAATCCAGAGGGTGCACTTCTTGTAAGAGTCTGGGACAGTCGGTGGTTTTACCTGCGCCGCGGCCCAAAATGAGTGGTTTGATGGCGAGATTTTCATCTTTTCCAAAAAAAAAAAATAATATGCAAGTTTGGCAATCACATTTTTATTCAAAAGCTTACCCCATGACGGTGATTTATGTCACTTCGCTGCAGGATAACGATGAAAGAAGGTTTTTTCAGATTCGTTGATCTGGCAATTTTGACTACTAGTCTTTTGCTTTCTTCAGCTAAAACTCTTATGTCCTTTGGTAATATACATTTCCATTTTAGTCCCAACTTTCTTTCTAAAAATTCTGATTTCAACTGTTTGGTCAAAGACTAAGGACGACTTTTCCTTTTATCAATTGCCATATTCCTGCTAAGAATTAGTCCTGGTTAGTTTTATTTTATTGCCAACTCCAAGAATAGAAGACCTGTTACAAAATAATTATATCTAATTGAGTTTATGTTGAGTATTCGATCTAACAGTCAATAAATAAATAGAACGCACGTTAGATAAATCTAGTAATTAATTCACTGCTCTAAACTTGGGATAGCATTGCGTTAATGAGGAATAGTATTTCTTGTTCGAAAAATTTGAAAAATATGTATTTTTTCAATTTTGAGTTACAATTTTATGTAGGACTTATTTATGGGAATGATGAGTTCATGAGTAATTCAAATTCTTCTTCATGAGTACTTTGAAATGATATATTGATACGCTCAAAATGATGTTCGGATGAATGAGAATTCGTCTCACAAAGTACATGTGCATCCATTGAGAAGGAAAATCAAAATAAATTAAAATTAACTCACATCTAAAAACTAACTAAGCCTAAAAAGATATATATACATTTACTTGTTTATAAAGTGATAAGAAATTATGGATAAACACTTTCTCCGGCCTATTCGAGATATTATTATTTATTTGGTTATTTTTTACTATTTTAACAATATAATAATATATTATCAAGTTATTATATAGATCACATGATATCAAGATTCTTTGATGATTGTTGATTTGCATATCTTTTTTCCTTTGTATATTTTCTTTTTCTTGTTTTATCTTTTAAATAAATAAATAAACACCTTTTAATTCAAGTGGGAATTAACGAAACTGGGCCAGAAGTCCAGAACAGATCAGTGCACCCACTTCACCATGCATCGCGGTCGTTGGAGTGTGTGGCCACGTGGCAACGTTCGAACCCTTCGATCTGGAATAACAACAACTCAACCCGTAGTCCGTAGATCTCTAATCTGACACGACTCTCTCGTCATTCAGTTCCTTCTCCCTACTCACTGCCACAAGCCCCCGCAATTATTATTTTCATTATTTTTTTAAAAAAAGTGTAAATTTTGAAAGCTCATCAAATCAGGTCAGCTAAGTTGCTGCTTTCATTTGCTTCATTTTGTTTAATTTCAGCATCTGCTTCAGTTCTTTATTTATTTATTTATTTTGGTACGGCAGTGGAATTTAAATTCATAGTTCTTTTTTTTTTTTTTTTAAAGACTTGAGAGGATAATGTATAGAGTGATTGATGAACTGAGTTTCTTGTGAATTTTGTAAAGGAATTCAAAAGGCTGATGTTATGATAATCTTGGAATTATGTTCAAAATTTTAATTCAAGTAACTGAGAAAAATTGTAGAAATCAAAATTTCACTTTTAGCTTTTAGTAGAAAGTGAGGAAATTCAGCTTAATTAATCCGGTAACTTGCATTCTCACTTAATTAAATTTTATAGGTCGTGGTTTGATTTTTCTGAGTGATTCTTTAATGTCTTTGTTGTGAAATTTGCACGTATTGGAAGTGAGTGTGGAGAATGATACGATTTTTAGGAGTGTGATTATTGAAATTTTATATAGTGTTTGATATACATTTTTATCAGTGCATATTGGAAATTTGTTCTTCTGCGACTGCAAATTATATTATTAGGGATCTGGCAATAATTATTGTATGGTGTTCGATGTGTAGGAACATTATGGCATGCTCTGCTAGACATGGATTTACAGATGGTGAAGGCGGTTCAGATAACGAAACATTGGAAAACTTTGATGAACATGATACCGCGGAAGATGGGTTATTACAACACTATGACTCGCACAATGTTGTAAATGATGACTTGAATTTGGTGACGCCATCGATGGAAAGCTCCGAAAGTTTAGAACCATACATGGGCATGTTTTTTCCATCATTAGAAGATGCGAGGAATTTCTATTATGAATATGCTAAGCATACAGGTTTCACCATACGAACGAATCGAATCCGTCACTCACTAAAGAACATGGCTATAATTGGCCGGGACTTTGTTTGTTCTAGGGAAGGTTTTCGTGCTGCGAAGCATGCGCTTAGAAAAGACAGGGTTCTTCCTCCACGCCCAATTACCAGAGAAGGGTGCAAATCAATGATAAGGTTGGCAGCAAGGGATGGAGATAAATGGGTTGTTACCAAATTTGTCCGTGAGCACAACCACAAGTTACTGACTCATTGTAAATTTCCTGGGGAACTGCCAATAGTAAATATACTCAATGAGGTATGTCTCGGATCTTGATAATATGATGATATGGATCAATTTCGCCAGTATGTCCATAAATATAATAGTGCACACCTCGATCTTTTAGTACTTGGTGGAACTATTGAGGTGTCTGAATTCAAAGTTTGAATTGAATGTCACGGTAGTGGTTAATGGTGATCATAGACATATTAAATGACCCTTTGGAGAAAGTATAGTCCATGGTTGACAGGGCTTGATTGATTTTTAACACATACCTTCGTTATTGCGTAGAAAGGATGGTTAATGATCTTACTGGTTCTGCAATCATAATCAGTCTGAAGAAAGATGTGTGTTTACTCAATTTTTGTAGGCAAGATATTCCTACGACAAATTATATGCCTCTACCTTTTCAATACATGTTTGTGCCATCAGCATAGAACTCATAGCATATGTTTCACTGCAAAATCTTTGTACCACAAGTGTTAATGGAATATATTCTAGTTAATTTTTTTGGTTTTACCCTAAACTGCAAATACCTGACAGAGATTTGTGTATATCTTGATGGTCTTTAATGTAGGAAACCGTTAATGAAAGTTTTGTGCACTCATTACCTTTGTTTATTGTCATTTTCATTTAAAAATGTTTATCGTGAAAATGCAGGAAGAAAAGGATAAGAAAATACAGGATCTGTACGATGAACTTCAACACGAAAGAGAGCGATCTGCGGCAATCCAACAGCAGCTACGGACAATTCTCAAAGATCTTGAAGAGCATGCTGATTTCATGTCTATAAGAGTCGAAGACATTATCAATAACTTGAAATTAATCGAGCTTGATGATCTATAGTTTGTCAGATATGGAAATATAAGTCAAATTTTGTAGTGCACGGGTTTTATTCACTCCTACTTTCTTGACAACCAGATTAGAGCATTGAGATCACCCTCTCAGATGTTCGGTACTAAAGTACTAAAGCTGAATTTATCCGCAGTCAATGGCACGAGTCGACTACAAATGCAACTTGAGAAACACCACAGTGGAAAAAAGGCATGTTGGGGCTGTAAACGGGGTTTCTCCTCCACCTAGTAGAGTTCAGCACATGTTTCGCAATGAAGGTGATTTCGTTTCTTGAAACTGTAACAAAGAGTTGCTCTAATCTAAGCGCTCTCTCTATTATCGCGATGGCTGGTTGGGCATGCAAAGCTTTGGAAGTGTTTTTGGTTGTCTATTTGGTCGGTGTCAAGTTTTTCATTTTCACCATGACAATTTTTTTCTGCAAGCAAACTGCAGTTTAGGTACAAGTGAAAACAAGCAAGCAGAGATTGCACATTGATCTTCAAAAGACGAGTCAACTTAAAGTTCCTATTCTCAGGATTTATCTTGCTGATTTTGTAGATCTTAAGACTTAAAGAGTGCCTCCAACGTAAGGTCGTTTTTCGTGGGCTGTTTTAAGATATTTTGGCTCACTAGTCACAATTAACAATAGCATCTTTTGTAC